>APFE031473220.1:0-54016 GCA_000404065.3 Pinus taeda
AAGTTACCATAAGGGACATAAACCTTGTCTTGAAATCTCTATCCATACTTGACCTTTAAAAATATTCTTAAGACCTTACAATAGGATTTCCATTTGCATTAGACACTTTAGGAAATCAACAAGAACAAAACCCCAAAATGAGATAAAAACTATAAAACAAAGAAGTAAGAAAAAAGTTTAATTAAGCACATATGATGCACCACAATTCATTAGTTTACGATACCCAGATTGATAATTTCTGTAGAGCAATTTAAGACGTTAAATTAACTCGACATTTTTGGCTCTGTTGCCACGGAAGTGTAATTAGAAAATCTTATTTCTTACATCTAAAAAAAAAAATTAATAATTCTTGAGTATGCTCTCCTCCTGCACTTTGTGTGATCTGGAGGATTAGAAAAAGAATTGTTATAAAAATAATAATTAATAATTCTTGAGTATGCTTTCCTCTTGCACTATGTATGATCTAGAGGATCAGAAAAAGAATTGTTATGTTAAAAGAAATGAGACAAAATAAACTTCATCATTTCAATTAATTCAATAATAAAAATAAAATAAAAAACAAAATAAAACAAAAATAAAAATGAAACCCAACTGCTTTGATAGGTTCTACTGTCCAAGATTAACTGGTTATGGTTTGTAGTGTTCCTCAAAACATTGTATCCAGTTTTAATAAGATTTTGCAACTTAGTTGTGGAATGTGGCCTGATTCCGCAGCTAATTGTGAATTCCACAGCTACTTTCAAGGTTTAATAGGTTACAAGTATCCAATGAAGAAACTGACCACATGGGCATTTCCGAAATTGTCCCAACATGGATTCTATCCGAGTCACCCAGCCTAAATTGATAATAAATCAACTTAAGACCTCACTCAAAGACCTGTTTTTAGCATATTTACTTTGAAATATTTTGTTGCTTGAAATTGAAAATCATTAATCATTCTTATAAAATTTCACAATTTCAGAGAAAAAGAAAAGAAAAAAATCTATGGCTATCTCTAATTCGAGTCTCCACTATGGCCTCAATAGAAACCTGCATTCTTTGTGGTAATTTTGGTACTGATATTTGATGTTTATTTGGCTACAAGTGCCATTTTGCCCATGGTGAAAAGGAACTTGGGAAGGTAAATGCAGTAACACACAATCTTAAAGATGATCTAGCAACAAAAACCTTTCGGCAGTAGGTTCCCAGTTAGTGGCTTAAATGGGAAGCCTGGAGGTCGTCCTGGCTATTATGAGGTTACTCCTCCTAGTATGGCAACTGTAGTTACATTTGATGCTTCAGCAACTGCAAGAAAAATAATAAATATCAATGTTGCACTTGCTGGTGTTTTAATTTTGAAAGGAGGTGTAAACTCTAAGGAAATTTGTCATTCAACTAGTGCAAAATTGGCTATAAGAGACCATGAGTCTGATACTAACCTGAAGAATATTGAGTAGGAAAGCAGTTTTGATTAGATAGCAGAAGTCAGTGCCTAGGTTTGTCAACTAATCATGCACATGAGTACTACATTGCATGTTAACTAGATTTCATTTACTACAAACAATTTCAAAACCACGACCATTAGGAATCAATAAGCATAAACAACAGACCTGCAAATGAAATTCAACCACAGCAATTTAGAAAAAACACAGAACAAAAAAAACATCAAACTTTGAATGCATGATTTGGCCAAACGAAGGAGAATTTAGAAAAAATAAACATCGGTTTTTCGTCAGTATGGTCAATTAGATAACCCAGAAACGATTTTAAGAAATTTGTGGCGTTTTGAGAGAATTTCTTGATTCTTTGAAGCCTCCTTTTGCTTGTTGTGTGAGGAAAAATAGTTCTTTTTGAATAGTTGTGGCCATATTTCGATTTCTTTAAGAAATCTGCTCAGATTTGATTTCTTTGGCTGCCAGGTCATACACCGTGTCACTGAATATGTGAGGGAAAAAAGATTTTTATTAAATGAACAAAGAATAATTTAAATACGACACACTTTTGTTGTTTGAAGAAACACAACTTTCTGTCATTAAAACCCATGAAGTGTTGCCACCCATCTGTACCTATTCCACTACTTCCGGTTAAATGTTGGGAGAAAATGGAACACGGAAGACAACGTTTATACCCATGCTGGTTAGTTTATTGAAACCAGATCTTCTAGATATGGAGTGTCATACAAACCGCAGAAGATCAACTGAAGCTCCAATCAACTGTTAGGCATTTATTGCACCAAAACAAAACAAAACAAAAATTTGTGATTCATATACGCACCCTCAATTCACATCTGATGTCATGAAACCACTTCAGATTGAATAATTAATGTAGTAAATCTTTCTGGTGGAGAATTACAGAGAGTTACAAATGCATACCTGGATTCAAAACAGCATATTGTTGTAGCATGAAGCTAAACAAATAGTCTAGTCCTTGCTCAGGCCAAACAACTATGTTATTATCAAGCATGAACTTAGTATCCTTGATTAGTTATCGAACTTTATTTGTTGTTTGTATGGGAAGCCCAGGGCTTATTATGTAGTAACACTGGCATTTTTAGTTAGAGAATGGATCAATATCATTTTGGTTGGTTTTGTTTCAACTGAAAATCTCTGTTTTAAAGATGAATCACTTACTTTTAAGGTTGCAGAAACTTCATAGGAAAGTGCGGAAAAGATAAAAAGCTATGCACGACACAAGTATCAAAATATGTGTAAAATTAATGGTTGGCTATCTTTTAGTTGCAGAATGCACCCTGATTCCACAACTAACTAGTAATTCTACAACTATTTTATTACTTCTATAGGTTATAGGTGTCAAGAGAAAAAACGAGCCACATGGGTAGCTGGAAAAATGTCAGTACACGGATGGTGTCCTATTCATTTGATCCAAGTCGATGAAAAATACCCCGGTCAAAGGGAAGTCAAGTTGTGTGTTATCACTAAGTCGCCACACCAAGTCGCCACACTAAGTTGCCGCATGTCAAACAAAAAAAACTAAAAAATTGAATCAATGCAATGAATAAGTTATTTGATCACTTTTATGAAGGTATTGATTAATTTTGCACTGATGATGAAAGATGAATAGATAAATTTTTATTCAAAAATTTTAGCTACAGAAACAGTGCACATTCCGTAGCTAAAGTCCAATTCCATAGTTGTTCTCCAATTCCGTAGCTGAAAAACCTCATTGTTCAAATCAGCCTAACTTTCTCATACAAAGTCAGATTTTGATGATTCAAGTATTGTTGGAAAGATCTCAATAAGATCTACACAATGAGAAATCCATCATTAGAGTTTGAAATGGCAAATAATGAAATAAATTGCTGAAAAGAGGCAACATTCAACTTGAGGCACCAATTGCAAAAAAGGTATAAATTCTTTTGATTTTTCCTTTGAGAACTTGTTTCATTAATACAAATTTTTAGTCTTGTGTTTAAATATCATAACTAGAGATATTGATCACCACTCTCCTTTGATAATCTTACATTCCATTGCAGAAGAAGTATTAGTTTTCTTGCAGGTTCCAGGAGGAAGGACAAATGATTACAAGAGAATGGTGTCTCTCTAAGAGACCAATTTGTTTCATAAGAGGATGATCAAAAACAAAGAGGAAATATGCTGATGAAAAATCAGATCCAAACACTTGAAAAACTTTCAAATACTATTGTCTCCATCACATCCATACCTCATAATAAACCATTTACCTCATTTCACTCTATATTTTCCATTTACATTCACATACACTTTCCATCTCTTTTTGTCCATTCATAACCCACAAATAAAAGAAAGAGACTCATTCACATGCTTATTGCCCATTACCATTTCTTCTCTCCATTACCATCTTCTATTTTCATCTTCCCTTTCTTTTCATTTTAATTCCGCAAATAAACCCTGCTTCAATGAAAATTATTGAGTCCATAGTCCTTTGAGTCTAAGTTCCTTGTAAAGACACCTTGAGACTTGCATGCCTTAATGGCAAGTTCTCATGCTAACAAACAATGGGAATACATTAATGTCTCTTATTCATTAGATCTTCTAGGTGACTCGACATCGGAAAATTCATTCATACCTAGTAAGATGTGTTTGAGCTTCTTGAATCTCATTGTCATCAATGGTGAGAGTTCTCGTGTTGATTAGTGGCATCCATTAATGGTCACTGAGTCAAAAATTTCTTGCTATGTTCGACATCAAAACATCTTTTCACATAGTAGGAATTGTGACAGTGAGTTTTGAAGACATGAAGACTATTATTTTCAGCATTTTGGAGTAGATTCAACAAGTTTTAGTAGAAGCAATAAAAATTCATCTTAACTCTTTATCCATGACTTTTCTTGTTCAGCCACTTGAAGAAAAATATGATCATAATTTTGCAACCACCACACATACAAATCCTCCACTCCAAAAAGTAAGTTAAGGTACATCATTTTCTATCTTTTGACCATAGAATTCCATAAAAATCTAGAATGGTAATTCTTGGAAAAACATTTCCCTTTCTCATTTCATAAAATGGCCAATACCATCAGTTGGGGGGGGAATACATTCATCTTCATATTTTGCAATGTCCATATTATATTCAGGAGCCCACATACTTCCAACGTATATTAACTATTACATTCTTATTATAAGCATACAATGGTTTTTCAAAAAGTGCTTAAAGGATAAATTTGATACAAACAAAATCATGGTTGTCACACAAGAACCAACCATCATGCAATCCAATAAAGATATGCTTTGCAACAATAATCAAAATATCATTATGCAAAGTTCAAAGATCAAAATAGAATGCAACAAAAAAAAAAATGGTTGTAACACAAGAACCAACCATGTTGCAATTCAAGTAAAACACTTTGCAAAAATATGAAGTTATCAAATAATATCATGCAAAGTTAAGCCAAATCTCAAGGATCAAAAGAGTTAATGTAATATATATTGCATGAGGACATGCAATAAATTCAGTTGGGGGATATGTTGGGGCTTGAAAATGTCATTCATTTCCATTACACTTTCACTATTATGTCCATTATATCACTTCCATTTCACCTCCATTTAACTACTATGTCACTACATTTATCCCACTTTCATTATCATTGAGCCACATTTATGTTTTTCCAAACTTTATTAACTCTTAGCCTTTTTAAGTGAATTTGTGGTTAAATATTAGAAAATAATGTGCATATGCTTATACCTAACAAGTGGGTTGAGATCGTTGACATGTGTAGGTTGAAAGGAGGCTTCTATAATACTTTTATGTGGCACCCTAAGGCCAAATTCAAATTTGAAGTGGAGAGAATCATGGGATCATGAGGATATGTGTCACATATCCTAATTGTATTAAAACTTTAAGAAGACATATGTCTTATCAGTTCCTATTTTGATTAGGACTCTAGAGGTAGAGGGAGAGATTCATGGACTCTCATTAATGAGATGGCTTCTCATCTTTTTGTATAAATAGGAGATCTCTCTCCTTCATTTGTTAGCTTGTTAGTTTAGAGCTTGTGAGCTTGTTAGTCTTAGTCTTAGCTTGTTAGTTCTTAATCTTGTTGGCTTGTGAGATGGCTTTGAAAAGCTTTGGAGAGCTTTGTTGTACTTTGTAATTTTGAAGAATTTTAATAAAGCTTTGATGTTCTCAACATGGAAGGAGATGTGAAGTAGATGTCATGGCACATTTGAATGTAAGGTAGAGTAGATTTTATTTTGTAATTTTGTTTTGATTTCATTATGTCATTTGATTGCTTTCAAGTTTGATAGATTAGAGTTTCCATTGATGCAATTTTAATTCATGCAAGTGTATTTAATCGGTTGATTGTAGATTAGTTTTTCTTTACATGTTTTTGCATCAAATAGTAACATGAGATTTGCCTCTCTACTGACTTTGTTTTTTTTAGCTTTTCAACTTCAGTTATGCTTTGATTTCAGTTTTATTCATTTGTTTTATCAGTTTGTTTAGATATCAAATTCCTCATATCATTGATGCTATCTCCTAAAGCCATAGCTTAGACTACTTGGCGATCTATTAGACTATGAATGATGTGATTTGATTTTAGTTTTACTTTTCTGCAATTAGATATGAAACTGCTCATACCATTGATGTTATCTCCTAAAACCATAGCTTAGACTACTTGGCAAGCTATCGGACTATGAATGATGTGATTTGATTTTAGCTTTATTTTTTCTGCAATCAGATATTAAATTCCTCATATCATTGATGTGATCTCATAAAGCCATATCTTAGACTACTTGGCGAGCTCTCGGGCTATGAATGATGTGATTTAATTTTAGTTTTACTTTTCTGCAATTAAATATCAAACTGCTCATATCATTGACGTTATCTCCTAAAGCCATAGCTTAGACTACTTGGCGAGCTATCGGACTATGAATGATGTGATTTGATTTTAGTTTTACTTTTTTGCAATTAAATATCAAACTGCTTATATCATTGACGTCATCTCCTAAAGCCATAGCTTAGACTACTTGTCGAGCTATCAGACTATGAATGATGTGATTTGATTTTAGCTTTATTTCTCTGCAATTAGATATCAAATTCTTCATATCATTGACGTTATCTCCAGAGCCATAGCTTAGACTACTTAGTGAGCTATCGAACCATGAATGAAGTAAATTGATTTTACTTTTATTAGTTTATAGTTTTTGATTTGTTTGAGTGCAATAGCTTAACTTTATTTCTGTATTTAGATAAACAACAGAGACAGTGATTTCATGATCAATATTTCATCTTTTGTTTGATTTAAGTAGCTGCATATTTACACTTTTGTTCGAGTACTAATTTGATCAATAACACTTTTTGAGATCTTTTGAAGCGCTAAGTTTTGGATGTTACCATAAGGGACATAAACCTTATTTTGAAATCTCTATCCATACTTGACCTTTAAAAGTATTCTTAAGACCTTAAAATAGGATTTCCATTTGCATTAGACACTTTAGGAGATCAACAAAAACAAAACTCCAAAACAAGATAAAAACTATAAAACAACGAAGTAAGAAAAAGGTTAACTAAGCACATATGGTGCACTACATTTCATCAGTTTACGATACCCGGATTGGTAATTTATGTAGATCAATTAAGATGTTAAATTGACTAGACATATTGTTGCGAAAATAAGGGTAGGGAATAAGTGCTCTCTCCAAGATTTATGTCTATTCATAGTATAATGTGACTAGGGGCATGGGCATAATGATATGAACAAGTGATTAGATCTCGTCATATTATGCCAAATTTTGTGGTTTTGCACCAAAACTCGCAGTGTGTTAAAGTTGGTGAACATAGCATGAACAATATGACAACATTTTTGGTGGCATGGATAGACTTGGTGGTATATTTGGTAGTTTTTTCCAAATAACGAAATTCGCTAGATTTGGAATTACAGCTAAATTCACTACTAAATCCTCTAGAATTCCAAAATTATTAAAATGAGTAGAAGAAATCATAGTTTGAGATCAATATAGCAGAGTGTGAAGACTTCATGAACAGATTAAGAAGAATTAACAGAAGTTGAACATAAGTGAAAATATGAATTCATGCATGATTCAGAGCTAAACTTAACTAAAGTTTTCAATCTAAAAATACCAGTTCTAATTCTTTATAAGCATAATTGAATTAGTAAGAAGGTTCTTTTTGTTGTTGTTGCTAGTGGTGGTGTTTATGGTGAATTCATCCATGATCATAGATTTTTGAAGGTAACTTTGTGGTGATTACAGTGTGTAATTAAGGAGAGATTTATTTATTTTAAGAAAGATAGTGGCATTCATGATTTGTGCTTGAAAATAGAATTAAAGATGAATCAAGGAGGTCAAGCAAGTGACAAGCTTCAAATTAGGGGTTGCAACTCCTAGTAGTGGTTGGTAAACAATTCGAGGTAGTAGCTCTTTCCAATAGCAGTCGATCTGAATGTTGGGAAACTTGTTAATGCTACGCAAGCTCCCTCATCAGTATTAAATAAAAATGTGTTTAGGATCATCTCAAATTAACCAAGAGAAATTATGTGTCAAGTATTGAGTGTCATTTTATGAGAAATTTATGAAGTTAATTAACTATTTAAGACACATATACAAAAAATAAATTTCAGATAAGTAAAACACAACAACTCATAACACAAATCTTATAAAGGAGTTCACCCCTCCTGGGCTTCATCTCCTTGGACCTACTTCAATGGCTAGGCCCTCTTTGGATTAATTATCAATTTCCTAACTACATGCACCTGCAGTGCTGTAATGGCTTTGGAACCTACTCCATTGGATTCAGAAAACCCAAAAACTCCAAAAATGACTATCCTAGCTCTGCAATTGGACTTCAGCTGATCTAGGCTTGACCTCCTCTCCTGGTGGCCCTGAGCTTTCCTAAACTTCAACGTAGAAAAATCACATACAAAAGTGTCTTTCTGCCTCTGAAACATTTTCCATTGTGTTTCAAGCATTCAAATCATCTAGGAATGACTCTTTCTAAGAAAAAATTGGTCGAATAATAAAGAAGTTATGGTCTCTTCAGTTTCTCCTAGAAAAATCAACCAAATCTCGAGAAACTCCAATTAATCTTGTCAAATTTGGAGCAATGTTGGATTTGTTGAATATGCCAAAATTTTCGTCAAGTTAATCTACACTTAATTAATGGAATAAACATGTTTTAATTAGCATTAAACTCTAGTTAGTGCATTAAGCGCACGGTGAACACTAAGCACCAACGTTTGGTTATGAGGTGTTGGTCACATGTGGAGGGGGCTCGCCTGGGAGGCTGGCCTAGGGCAAAAATTTGCTCAAAAATCAAAGTTCTCAGAATTGCTCAAAACATGAACGACCATGTCCATCTCGGTGATATGATCCCAACACAACGTGTTTCACTAAAAAAGGAGCTCGTATGATAAATATAAAGACTTCTGTCCATTTTGTTAAACAGGGGAAATTTTGGGTACAGGGCTGACTGGGATGCTGACTAGGCATCTGTACAGCCTAGTAAGAAAATATAATATTCTAAGGAATATTCTTCAAATATTCCCACAAGTGGCTCAATCAGATTATGACAAGTGTCGACATATTATTGGTTAAGTGCATTTGAGGTGGAGCATTGAGAGGCTGACACATGGTAAGCCTAGAGGCTACCATGTGCCCTCTCAAAGTTTAGGTAAAATTTTATTTTGGAGGTCGACGGAGTTGAACCCGCAACCTCACCCGCACAAGACCCACAATCCACCGTTATGCCACAACCATTGGACTTAACCTATATTCGATGGAAGGTATATTTAAAGTTTAAGTGCTGATGAGTTTGGTGGAGGAGAGGGCCAACCACCTCCCCACATGACCAACACCTCATAACCAAAGGTTGGTGCTTAGTGCTAACCATGCGCTTAACACATTAACTATAGATTAACGCTAATTGAACCACGTTTATCCCATCAATTAAGCGCAAATGAACTGAGTGGTAGTTTTGGCAGGTCCGAGAAATCTGGCATTGCTCCAAGTTTCGCAGGGTTAACTCGAGTTTCTCCATATTTGGTGGAGTTTTCCTAAAGAAAACAAAAGATATCATAACTTCTTCATTATTGGAGCAATTTTGTCTCGGAAAGAATCATTCCTAGATGATTTGGATGCTCTGAACAGAATGGAAAAGGTTGTAGAGGCAGAAAGACATATCTATATGTGATTTTGATACGTTGAATTTTAAGGAAGCCTAAGGCCACAAGGAGAGGAGGTCAAGCCTAAATCAACAAAAGTCCTATTGTAGAGCTTGGATAGTCATTTTTTGAGGTTTTTTGGTTTTCTAAATCCAATGAAGCAAGTTGCAAAGCCATTGGAGCACTGCAGGTGCATCTAATCAGAGAATTGACCATTAATCGAAAGAGACCCTAGCCATTGAAGCAGGTCTAAAGAGATGTAGCCGAGAAGGGGTGAACTCCTTTAGGAGCTTTTTGTTTTACTTTTATATAATTTATTTGCCGTATATGTGTTTTAAACAGTTAGTTAGCTCATAAAAGGACACTCAATACTTGACACATAATTCCTCACATTTTTGTTAATTTGAGACGATCATAAAAACATTTTTATTTAACACTAATGAGGGAGCTTGCATAGCATTAACAAGTTTTCCCAACATTCAGATCAACAACTACTAAATTCGGCATAGTAGCTTCTTTCAATAGCAACTAATAAATCAAGGGTAGTAGCTCCTTTAAGTGATAGTTGATAAACTAGGGGTTGTATCTCCTTTTTATGGTAGTTAATAAATTAGGGAGTAGTTGTTTCCTTTTATTGGATGCCAAAGAACATTGTAAAAACATGTTGAAGCTTTCCTTTATGAAAGTAATTCAAGAGAATACTGAAGTCCTTGTGTGTTGCATATATGCTTTCCGTGTTGATGTTTACTTAAATTATTGTTAACGAGATTGTTGTGTTTTTAGTATTCTTTTCTTGTGAAAGAAAGTTTAAAATTCCAAATATTAATTTTCACACCCCCCCCCCACCCAAGTATTTTCCCTAGTTTCTAACACTTATTACTCATCTATGTCAGGTTATTGACACGAAAAAATTCAATAAGTCCTTATAAGCTCCAAGAAATTGTCACATTAAGGGTTGAGAAAGTCAAATCCTTCACCTAGTATGGTAATCTAGCTATGTTTACTAGGAGTAGAACAAAATCCATTATTTTGCATTGTACTTGTTCCATATTTGAGAAAAACATCTCAAAGGAATATTTTCATATCATAATAGAGGAGGAGGGGGTCTTGTAGAAGTTTCTTACGTCACGTTGTTAATAAGTACTCCATTACAATTTCCATTCCATTGCATGTGAATTTTTATAACTAAAGAAAAGAATGAAGATGATAGGCCTCATCTTCTTCACGGGTTTTCTCCCATATTGGCACTCTTAGCATAAATATTCCTAGGGTGGTGTTCTTATGTGTATGTTCTTCCAATTTATAGTTTCAGATATTCATAAATTCAATCAAATGTAGTAATCAATTAATGTGGATCCCGAGGAAAATAAAACCACATAGCCTAAGATCTCAAATATGATATGGGATGTACAAGGAATGAAATGAAATATAAGAAAGTAAATGGAACACACATAGAGAAATATAGCATATACTACAAAAACATGCTTGAAACTTAGCTTATCAATCAAAGACTAACAAAATACTATAGAATGCAAACTGGTTAGAATGATGGTAGCTACCTCTGGGAAAAGAAAGATGACAACTATACATATTCACAAAAGCTATTAAGAGAGGCCAATAGAATGGCCTTTTATTAGAAATAGAGAATCCTAGAGGTACAAAAATTTAACTATGTAAGATGAAACATAGAAAAGGTTTGTGGGCCCTGATGGGGTTAGTTGGTATGCCAACTTCACACGGTTGTAACTTTTACATATGATCTTTGTTTAGTGCATTCAATAGCTCATTAGAACACTACAATTTAGAATTACACATTCAGACCAGGGTCATCACGAGATCCCATGGATATCTCCTAGTTCCTCACCACATTCAAAAAATGTCATTTAAGACCTCAAAATAACATTGAAAGTTCAACACACAAAAAACTATATTAATGAATAACCAAAAATATTGAACTTGATCAAAATATTACAAGATGCATTGTGACAAACCGTAGTAAAGTATCCATACACTTTATAAATCAACCATAAAAACCTATGTATGAATATTAAAATGCTAAATAGAAATCACTCATCATAATTCTAACAAATACTAGAATATATTGTTACCTCTAACAATAATCGCTATTAAAAAATAGAAATATAAATAAAAATGAAACTTTCTATAAAATTTTCATATGAAACTTTGTATTTTGAGCTTTAAATTTTGTGACCGCCTCTAAAATTCACTTATATAAAATATTTAAAATTCAAAACTAAAAAAACTTTAATTATTTAGATTCTGGAAATATTTTTTTGTTGTGGTTAGAATTGACTTCCCTTTCCATCGATCGTTAAACAAATCCAAAAGCCAATACTTTTATTAGTCCCTGCTTCAGCATGGGACTATAGCGATCGATATCGATCAATTTTCATATTAATTTAGGCGTACGAAACCATTTAACCAATGTTTTAAATAAACATTTCATCGTTTTTTTGGTTTTACCCAAAGTTTTGTGTTCGAGGTCTTATTGCCGGACCTGTATTAATTATACGGGCTACTGATCCATTTAACCAAACTTTTCAGATATTTAATTAGACGATATTTAATTATACGCGGTACTAATCCATTTAACCAATCTTTTCAGATATTGCAAGACATCAACGTGACATGCAAACCAACACATTTGCATGGACCACAAGTGTCACTTGCAAAGAAACACATTTGCATGGACCACAAGTGTCACTTACAAATGTGGTAAGTGTCCTGAGTTTCTTTACACAGTGTTGCACAACGAGGAGCAAGTTGAAATGGTCAATCAGTAAGAGCAATGTTGCTATTGCCCGCAGAAGGTGCAACTGCAATGCTGCCAGTAGTCGAGGCATCCACAAATACATGATTCTCTGTGGCATTGACGTTTAGTTGTATTCCTACTGTGGGTGGATTATACATTGGATTCAGTTTGCCATAATACTCTGGTCTAGAATCCAATGGCAAGCCTGCACCGAGTTTCATGGGTTTACCACTTTTGAAGGCAAAGCTTGTGGGGTAGTGGGAATACACTAACTATTCCCCATTCGATGTAATCTTCAATAGCACGGTCAAAAATGTTAGGAATGAGAGGGATTTGCCCCCTTTTCTTCCTTTTTGAACTCTCTTCCGCTGCTACATTATCTTGTTGATCTGCCAAAAAAAGGAACAGGAGGAAGAGACAATAGTTGTTTTGTTTTCTGTGTTATTGGATCCAGCGTGGATTGGGAACTAGCACAATATATTTCAGGCTCTGATCGTTGGGAACCAGCACAATATATTTCAGGCTCTGATCCTGTTGAAGCCACAACATGTGAAGATGAATGTCTACTCCGATCCTGTTGAAGCCACAACATGTGAAGATGAATGTAAGACACACTGTTTTTAAGTCTCTATGTAGCGAAATCTAACTCTGCGACTCCCCGAAATCTAGATGCGGGAAATAATTTTACCCTGCTTCTCTGCGAAAATTTTGTTTAATTTTTATAACAAATTCTAGCTGTAAATGAGAAATCGACATAGTTGTAGTTGTATTCAAAGTTTTAGCTTGTTTGTGTATTTTTGGTGGAAATCGTAATTATAGTAAAGTTCAATTTAGTGTGGTTGCATATTAAATTATTTTAATCAAAATATTAGTCTAAAAAAACTTAGTAACCTTTACTGGATTTATTGTAATCCACCAAATTTATATGATCAATTCAAAAATAGCAACTCATATTTTATCATATCAAATTTATATGATCAATTCAAAAATAGCAGCTCATATTGTACAAAAATCTAGCGTGAGTTGTATCAGAAATCTAGCGTGAGAAGTTAAATTCAGAAAATTAGGGTAAGAAGTTCATTTTTTTTTCTTTGAAGAGGAAAAGAGTCGTAGCTGGTTGTTGCAAAGCCGTTGGTAGCCACCGAGAGCCACCATAGCTAATGCGTGCAATGCCACTTGGGATAAGTTCAAAAAATTAATTTGGATATTTGTGCTTGTGTGTCGAACGAAATACTGTAGTAGGGCGCAGTCCTAGATGTCCCCAGCCTAAGAAGTGAGCAGTCGGAAAAGTCTAACGAAGGTTGAAGGCCGCCGGGAACCAGCTGCGCGAGTCCTGCTACATTAACTTGTTGATCTGCCAAAAAAAAGGAACAGGAGGAACAGACAATAGTTGCTGTGTTTTCTGTGTTATTAGATCCATCACGGGTTGGGAACCAGCGCAATATATTTCAGGCTTTGATCCTGTTGAAGCCACAACACGTGAAGATGAATGTAAGACAGACTGTTTTTCTGGCTTCCTTTGTGCTCTTTTCACATATTTTCGACGGTTTACAACGGGAATATTTGCAGGCATATTATTTACTGCATTGCTAGATTCCATTAAATTCCTGCTTCTCGGAGCACTCTGCAGAATAGAATCCCCTCCTAATTCATTTGTTACAATAATAGTTTTTGAGGCTTCAGTGCTTACTTGAACTGTGTTTAAAGGCTTTCGCAAAGGGTGGCGAATGAAGCTATATCTTGTCATTTATTCTTATGAATTTGCATTCATTTGTTAGGGGATGATGCTATATCTCCTCCGTTCTTACAGGCGATGCACTTGTTACATGTGACAACATTTCTTTGGACACATTTCTTACAGGCCATGCAGTTGTTACAAGCCAGATGAGTATGGATGGCTTGTGGCTCTCTTGGAGACTATCCAAATGGTTATGCAATAGGGCGTGTCATGCAGGTGGTCCACTTAGTTGGATCTCCCCGACACTTGCACTTGCATGCGCTGCCCCACATGCTTGGGAATAAAGTTTTACATTTATCATATTTCTTACTTTATTTGTTACTATTTTCCAAATTCTTATGACTATCAGTAAGTTGATTATTAATATTATTTTCCAGATTTGAGTGAGTAGTGGGGAGTTGATGCTAATTCTTAAAAATAAAAAATGTAAAATGTGCTGAGAGCTGCATGCTTTACATTTGTTACTTTGTTTTTTTGTACTAGTGCCATTATTCCAAAGCCTTGCTCATGTTTCAGTGTTTCAGTGATACTCTGGGCCAAGTGCCTGGGTCTGAATGGTTTTCGATTGATTTCTTTATTAATCGTCAAATTCAATCAACATAAAAAAAAATTCACTTCTATTACAGATTGTTATTTCTCCGGCCTGAATATTCGATGATTTTGCTTTCAGGTGGACCTGACGGGGGGTTACTACGATGCGGGAGACAACGTAAATTTTGAATGGCCCATATCGTTCACAGTGACATTGCTTTCTTGGGCAGCTTCTCATTATGAAAACGAGTTAGGTCGGCCAAACCAGCTAAATAACACTCTCCAAGCAATTCGCAGCTCTGTCCTCTACAGCCATTGCTTTCAGGAAGATTAATCCTTCTTACTCAAAATTATTACTTGAGCATTCAAAAGTTGTGAGTACAAATTTCGGCGACTATGAAATATCTACCTGAATTGTATATTTTGGAAATATTTTAAAATTTTAGATTTCAAAAGTTGAATGGAAATTTCGTTTGCTTTGAAATTTCTATTTTTATTTTTATGGTATATTTTGAGAATATTTTAAAATCTAACTCAAACTTCTAAAGTTAATTGTTTAATCTAATTTATTTGTGTTATTTTAATTGCTTATCTAACTTTTATTTTTTAAATTCGAACCTTTTTGAAAATATGATATTGAATTAAGTTTTAAGATTTTGAGTTAACTTGTATATATATCTGGTAATTTTCCATTGCCTTGTTTCTGCAGCTCTTCGAACTTGCAGACAAATACCGTGGATCTTATCAAGCATCTTGCCCTTACTACTGTTCCTATTCTGGTTTCCAAGTATGTACTCCTGCATACAATTATACACCAATTTTATCCATGCTGTGAACAAAATTGGGGGCATAAAAAATACAAAAAGGTTTGAGTGTTAGATGAGTATCATATTCATAACTTTAATGCTGAGCAGGACGAATGCTGTGGGCTGCTGCTTGGCTTCATAAGGCAACACGCGATCGATCTTATTTGCAATTTGTGTTGGATAACCAAGGATCGAGTTCCGCAGTCAATGAATTTGGTTGGGATAACAAATTTGCAGGTGCCCAGATACTCTTGGTCGAGGTAACCAGTTCGTATACAATAGATATTTTAATTCAATTTTTCGAATTTTATTTTACTGCTACTAAATACTAAACTGGTATTTTAATATAATTTTGGTTTTTTTATTTTTTTAAAATTAGTTATAGTTAAATTTTGGATTTTTGTGATCATTAATTTAGTAAATATGTTTTTCTGATTAATCAGATTAATATTATTTAATCTATATTTAAAACTAGCTAATATAGTTCGAATTAACAATGGTTTTCAATCACTTTCCGAAAGTTTAAATTTTAAATTTGATAATACAAACCTCGACATAAATCAACTAATTTAAATCTCAGTGAACTAAATCCATTTAATAAAAAATTTAAATTGCTAAATATAATAAAATACTAGACTTTAACAAATTCAATTAGATAAATAGCTAACAACACTTCTGCTTGTCAAACTAGCCTCTTTCACCCATAATTTGTAAGTATATATCTTAGCTCATATAACAGACCGTTTTGATGCACAGGAATATGTATCTGGAGAGAAGTCGTTGCAGAAATTTAAAACAGATGCAGATTCTTACGTGTGCGCCTTACTGCCCAAAAGTAGCACAGTGCAGATTCGAATGACTCCAGGTTTAACCATGCAAATCAATAAAAAAAAATTAAAGCAAAGTTTAGAAAGTTTAGCTGACTAATTTAAGAAATTTAAATTGTATTATTATTATTTTTTAATATGAATGGTGTAAATTTGCATATAACATTTAATAGTGAGATATGTTTTACAAATTTCCAAATGAAAAGTTTATTATGAATATTTGCTGCGAATTCACACCCTTCATATCTAATAATATTAAGTTATCTAAAACTTTAGAAGCTTACATGCTTTAAAACTTGAACGCTTAAATCCTTTGCAAGTTAGAGGAATTAGCAGAGTTGAGATTGTATATTTCCTTAGACCTTTCTTCTTTGGTCTTCCTTGCAAACTAATAACATGAGATTTGTAGGTGGGCTTTTGTTTATAAGAGACAGTAGCACACTGCTAGTATACTCAGACATACTTGCAGACGTAAGGATTTCTTCAATACAGTGTGGCACATTGCATATTTGATAACTAAAAAGAGGTTGAATAGAATTGGTAGTATTTGTGATATTAAAAAGGCTGAAAATGATTTAAATCCACTTTTACTTTTGCATTCTTACTTTAAGGTGTCGATGCACTCAATTCAGTCATTGGATGGTGGGATTTGTGATATTAAAAAGACTGAAAATGATTTAAATCCATTTTTACTTTTGCATTCTTATTTTTTTTTAATATCTGTAATTTATATTACTTTAACTTTTATTATGCCAAATAATAAATGTAACATCCACTCAAAATATTAAATATTAAATAGATTGAAAATATTTTACATAATTTATATCTAAAAACTTATAGAACAACTTCTATGTTCCGCAAAAGATAGACTTACTGTCTGTAGCTTCTGTTCCCCAAAAGATAGACTTTACTGTCTGTGCTGCAGCGTGGGGTGAATGGATTTTTGTGAGTGGCGTTACTGAGAAATATGATCCTATCACCTATTTCTTTCAGCGGCAGTCGAAGGCAGTTGACGAGGGGTAATAGTTTGCTCATTATCCTAATGTACCAGCTGTAACCTTCGACATCTAAATATTTTATATTTAGGATCATAAATATTATTTAGTTATTTTTCAATGGCAACATTATGATTGGTCTTCAACTGTTATTTGATCATAAAGATGAACAGTGATTTATTTCCATTTTGAAAAGGAACGATTATCATTAATCATTGAAATTGCATTATTTGTTGTATATTATTGGATATTATTATTACTTATTATTACATTTATCATATTTCTTACTTTATTTGTTACTATTTTCCAAATTCGTATAACTATCATTAATTAAGTTGATTATTAATATTATTTTTCAAATTTATCATATTTCTTACTTTATTTTTTACTATTTTCCAAATTCGTATCACTATCAGTAAGTTGATTATTAATATTATTTTCCAAATTTGAGTGAGTAGTGGGGAGTTGATTACAAATTCCTTCATTTAATTTAATAATGGCTAATTCTTAAACATAAAAAATGGAGTTGCATGCTTTACATTTGTTACTTTGGTTTTTTTGTCCTAGTGCCACTATTCCAAAGCCTTGCCCATGTTTCAGTGTTATACTCTGGGCCAAATGCCTGTACTTGATTAAGGTGTCGATGCACTCGATGTCAGTGCTTCATGCCAAGTTCCAATGTCCAATGTCATGTTTACATGCACTCTATCCAAGTTATCTGTGAAAAAATATAACACAAAAGTTGATTAAGGAGAAGTGTTGCTTACAGCAAACCCCGGCAGGGACTACCGCCACCGCAGTGGCTCCCTTGTTAAAATTGTATTTGACACATAAAAACACACTAGTAATTTCCACACAACACATAGTACATGCATTTCTTAAAAACAAAAAAACAACAACAATTACAACTAACTAATAAAAATAGACATAATTATCTATTATAACAAGTAGTATATAAATAAGCTCTAAGAAAATACATAATAATTTAAACCTCACCAAACTTTTCAAAAAATGTTGAATTCTTGTTTGTTTTCGAAAAAAAACTATGCACAATAAGATTTAACCTATAGGTTATATTTTCTATTCACTTTTGTGTAGTGTATTTATTAATTATTTTATAAATAACATAATAAATGAGTATGAGATGTATTTTAAATATCGGAGATCAAATATTTTCACTTGAATTTTTTAAAATGTAAAATACAATATGTTATTTTTTCACTGTTTGATTTGTATTTTTGAATTCTAAATAAAATATATATAAAACCAAATAAAATTTTAATCATAAAACTTAATTTTTTCATAATATATACATATTTTTAAATGATACTTAATATATATATTATTAAAATAATTTTACATTAAATATATATCTAAACATTCTATCACACAAATTAAAATAAACGTTATTATTAATATATTTTTAAATATATATCAGTATTAATTTTAATCGAAATATTTTATTAATAACTTATCTGGAATATTTTTTCCATATACAATATTAAATATTTTATTTTAATAATTTTGTTATATATACAATATATAACAAAAAAACAACATCCATTTTACAATTTATTGCTCATTGTGCATCTGCTTTAGCAACAATTTCCAACTTCCAAATCTTACATCTGTTTGCTCATTGTGCATCTGCTTTAGCAACAACTTCCAACTTCCTAATCTTACATCTGTTTAACATAACTTCCAAATCTTACATCTGTTTAACATATTAGTATTAGAGCTAAGCAACTAATGAGTAGCCAAGCCATAAGGAATAGCAAAGACTCGGTCGATGTGTCCAGACAGCATTATCGGAATCCATGTAAAATTGAGCCCACATATCTACAAACACAGGCAGAGCTATAAGAGAGTTTCAATAGTACTCGTTTGATTTCGTTGAGGGAAGAGTACAACCGTCAAAGCCAAGTGGAAATAATACTAGTGATATTCATTGAAGTCGGAGCAGAGCCATGAAAGCGGAGTGGGAATAAAACTCGTTGAAGCTCAAAGTCAAAGCATCTAGAGATTCACCTGCGCAAATGTCTACGAGTAGATGAATGGGTTCGTGATCTGTATGAGTAAATGAGTGTCTAAGAAAATATAAAACAATTTATGGTTGGTAGAAGTGTTTACTTACTTATTTTGAGAAATACAAATTTGCAGTGGACATCCAAATAAAGTGGACAAGATAAAATATTTATTTAAATAAAAATTATATGTTTTGGTGGTTTTTTTTTTTTTCATTTTTTATAAGATATAATTCAATTTTGGTTAGTTGAGCAAAAAAATATAACCGTCAAATTGAAGTGGGAATAATATCAATATAGATATATTTTAAGTATTAAGTATTGATTTAATATGAGTAGAGACATATTTTCTTCACGTGTAGATGTAAATACAATGTGTTATTTTTCATCGTTAAATCGTCTTTTTGAATGTTACGTAGAATATATATATAAGACTAATAAACATTTTAATCATAAAATTTAATTTTTCATATGTTTTTTAAAATAATATATAATCTATACTTAGTTTTATATATACATATATCGAGACACTTTATTACACAAATTAAAATGAATTCTTATTATTAATATATTTTAAGTATATGTCAATATTATTTTTTATTAAAATATTTTATTAATAATTCATATTGAATGTTTTTCATATACAACATAAAATGTTTTATTATAACAATTTTTTTTCCTATTTAGAACATATTTTTTATTTTTATTTTAAAGCCAACCCACATGTATATTTACACATCTCCTCATAATAAACTGTAAAATAATTTCTTGACTCAATAACCTCTAAACTGATAAATAAAGAAAATATTAAGAAAACATTTTCAGCTTAAATAATAATAAGAATTAAATATATATGTGTAAATGTTAAATGATTTATTAACTAAATAATTTAATATATATGATTTGCTCGGCTCAGATTGATTTTATTACAGGGCAAGACAATTTTTCATTTGGGAAATAAAATTTCCCAAAATTACCTTTATACCCATAGTACTTCTTGCCTGTCTTATAGGTTAGAGTGTCCAACGAGAATATATAACAATGACACCTGCCAACTACTATAGCAAAGATCAAGATATATCATAATCACTATTCTCAGAATGCAAGATTAAGATAAGTAGGAACTCAATTTCCGCAAGGCCTAGATAGGAATATTTACAAGTAATGTTTACACTTTTATTTTTATAACAATTTAGGTTTTTTCCTGGTTTAGTAAGGAAAATTTTTCTGTCAAAAAGGCTATTTTGCCTAGACGATGATCTTATTAGGAAATTATTTTGCAACATTATTCGTAAAAAAAAATTCACTTTAACTCTATAACTGCTATTTTGCTTCCTTTTACCAAAACTCACCTCTCGAAGTCTACTGTTTTAATAAAAATATTCTTACTCGTCAACGATACCGGAAACTCCGTTTTCTTCGGCATTTGTACCGTACTTAATATTTTGTGATGATAGAGTTCGGTCGAAAATGGCGAACAAAATTAAAAAATAAAAATAAAAATTGGGCGTCAATAGTGACCCGAAATTCCGCCAGGAACATCTTCAGATCCAAAAGCCTTAGGATCCCGACCACTATGGAAGCACAATTGAAGCTCAACGTGTAGATGAGTGTAATTCCTGTCAAACATAAATTTGATATGCACGTCCACCACGACAGGATCATAAGTACGGCGTCATGAGTTACCAGAATGAGAGATAAGTCATTGTTGCGATTGCCCATCAATAAACTTCGCAAAGTTGGATAAACTTGGCTGCTGGCCCTAAGCAGTCACGACTCAAACATTCCACCCTACACATTGAGAGACAATTCACGCACCCTACACATTGAGACACAATTCACGCACCTTTGCAAATCCATATTCACGAAGCGATGTTAGCGGAAAAGATAAAGATTACGATTCGATGTTCGGCATGCTACCCCGTGAAGCACAACCAACTTTACGAGTTAGGATAGTCACTGCAGTAATTTCTGGAAACCAAATGCCGTAATGTAAAATTAATGTAGTGATTTCTTTAAATTACCGAAATCAATTGCAGTTAATTATTTTTTTTTGTTGAGAATTTTTGGAGTGGTCTATTACTCCCTTTGCAGTTCTTTATCATAATCGGTGGAATACTTCCTCCGCAGTTCTTTATCATAATCTGTGGAACACTTGACACATAGTTCTTGATGGAAGTTTGGCTATATGTACTTTTGTTTGGTCCCCAAACTCATTAACTCAATCCCCTTCAATTTTACACCATCAATTTAGAGAATACTCCCTCTACAGTGCTTTACCATAATCTGTGGAACACTTGACACATAGTTCTTGATGGAAGTTTGGCTATATATACTTTTGTTTGGTCCCCAAACTCATTAACTCAATCCCCTTCAATTTTACACCATCAATTTAGTTCTTGATGGAAGTTTGGCTATATATACTTTTGTTTGGTCCCCAAACTCATTAACTCAATCCCTTTCAATTTTACACCATCAATTTAGAGTGAGCAAAGCTTAGAAGTGCCACATACATGATCATTTTCTTGGTGTTGTTATTTTACTTGTTTTGTGCTGTTTTGGTAGGTGGTATTCTTAAATTCTAGAGAATTTTCTAGAATGTTCTAGTGTTCATTTTAATGCAGGCCACAGAGTGAAATTTATACTTTCAACTGTTTGACTTTGCTCATTTTTACTTGCTGCCCTTTTTCATGTCCTAGTTGTCAATCGGTGAAATTTATACTTTCAGCTGTTTGACTTTGCCCATTTTTACTAGCTGCCCTTTTTCATGTCTGAGTTGTCAATCGGTTCTGGGAGGAAAAATCACGAAGTGGCACCGCAATAAAGAACATTGGATACCAATTTCAGATTTATTGATTTGGCTGCCATTTTTCATGTCTCAGTTGTCAATCGGTGAAATTTATATTTTCAGCTGTTTGACTTTGCTCATTTTTACTCGCTTCCCTTTTTCATGTCTGAGTTGTCAATCAGTTCTGGGAGGAAAAATCACGAAGTGGCACCGCAATAAACAACATTGGATACCAATTTCAGATTTATTGATTTCGCTGAAGTGGTGGCACCGCGATAAGTAACATTGGATACCAATTTCAGATTTATTGATTTCGCTGAAGTGGCACAGCAGTAAACAACATTGAACACCAGTTTCAGATTTATTGATTTGGCTGTGCATAAAGCATTAAGCAAGTTCATACAAGGTGACTTGTGTAAATTAATAAGGGCTGCAAAGAGTGGAGTTGCTTAAAGACTACCGATTTTTATCAAGCGAACCCCAGAAAACAAAAGAAGGGACTGCCAGAAGTGTAGAAAAAGATTGTTTTTGGAGTGTGAGCAACATCAATGGTCGGAGGTATTTTTCTTGGGCATTAAAGTTTTCTATTCTTTTAAGTGTTTTATTCTATATTAAAGAATCATTATCTAGGTTACATTTGGTATCAGAGCCAGCCATTTTTATCTCTGCTTTGGTGTTGCCTTGGTGTTTATAGACATGCTTTATTGTTGCTTACCTTAAATTTAAGAATTTTCCAAATTAAGACATTTATTTGGAAATATGTCTATTTTTTTGGCTCAATTTTGATGATTATAATATTTAGTTTAATTATATGCAATTTGGATAATTGTTGTGCAAATTTTATGCTCGTATTTAGTTTGCATGAATTGATTTTTTCTGCTCTAAATTAAAACATGTTATTTTAGATGAGTATTCGAGACCCATCGTTAAATGTTATGCATGAATTTTATAATTTTGTTTATGCAAATTATCGTTATTCTTATATCAAACTAATTTTTATGCATAAAAGAAATAATGTTTAGTGATCCATATAATTTTTAATTGATTAGTGAATAGCCGCAACATCTCTAATTAAATAATATTATATATTATGATTGATTAGGATCACATAAAGAATATTTAGATATTAATTGTAATTATTATATTAAATATAATAAATTTTATCCCACGTGATTTATTATTATATTTATATATAATTAATTGGGATAAAATATTAAATTATTCATATCTTACCCACAGGAATTATGAATTAATAGTTTTATCATAAAGTTCAAATTTAAGTTAAAATTTATATCAAATTATAATCATAATATATCATTTAGAATTATGAATTAAGTGAATAATTTGATAGATTCTATTATAAAGAATAATTGAATCATCTTGAATTATGAATTAAGTGAATAATTTGATAGATTCTATTATAAAGAATAATTGAATCATCTTGAATTGAAAATTTAGTCCACAGACAATTTTATGTCATTAGATTCAATTTTTAAGCATGATTTACATTGGTAAAGCATGAAATTTTATTTTTAGGCCTCAATTTTAACATAAGCATGTGATATTTAATTTTATGTAGTTGAACAACCTGCAAATTTCTCTGAAATTCGTTGTGATATCCCTAAACTTAAGGGAGATAACTATAAGGTCTGGAAAGAGAGAGTTCTCCTTCATTTGAGGTGGATGGACATAGACTATGCTATTAGGAAAGATGAACCACCAGCACTCACTAATACCAACATTCCAGTGGACATCACACTTTAGGAATGATGGGAGTGATCTAATTGCTTAAGCATGATGTTCATTAAGACTAAAATTTTAGCTGGTATTCGTGGTTCCATTGATCAGCATGAAAAGGTTTGAGACTTGCTGAAAGCCATTAATGATCAATTCGACACTTCATACAAGGCACTAGTAAGCACCCTAATCATGAAGTTATCATCCCTAAGGCTCACTAGTGTGAAAGGTGTGCGCAAACACATCATGCAAATAAGGGACATTGTGGCTCAATTGAAGAAACTCGAGGTTGAAAGATTATAGTCCATCCTGGTGCACTACATCCTGAATGCCCTTCTGCACCAATACAGACCCTTCAAGATATCATACAACACACATAAGGATAAATGGTCAATTAATGAACTCATGACCATGTGTGTTCAAGAGGAAGAGAGACTAGTGATGGAATTGGGAAAAAGTGCAATGCTGGCAACGCAAGGAAAGGGCAAATCTCAAGCCAATTAGAAAAGGAAAGGTAAAGTACCTCCCCAAGTCAATATAAAAAAGGATTCGAACTGTTTCTTCTGTAAAAGGAAGGGACAAATGAAGAAGGAATGCGCCAAATTTTAGAAATGGCTTGCGGACTAAGGTAATTTAATTTAAATTATTTGTTATGAACCTAATATGGTTAATGTCAATATTAACACCTCGTGGATTGATTATGGATCAACAATTCACATTTTGAATTCCTTGTAGGGTTTGCAAAACCTCAGGAAGCCAGTGGGAAGTGAGCAAAGCATCTTATCAGGAAACAAGATGAGCTTGCATGTGGAAGCTATAGGAACATGCTATTTAACTTTAAGTAGTGGCTTTGTTTTAGAATTAGAAAATACCTTTTATGTTCCAAGTTATTCTAGAAACTTGATTTCAATTTCAAGGCTTGTACATTTTGGATATTCCTTTAACTTTTCAAAAACATCCTTCAGTTTATTTTATAAATCTGATTATGTTGGGAATGCTATTTTGTCTAATGGTCTTTACTGTATTAATTTACAAAACAATTTCACTTATGATTCAATGCATGTTCACATTGGCACTAAAAGATGTCTTATTAATGAAGCTTCCTCTAAATTATGGCACTAGAGATTTGGTCATATCTCCATAGAAAGAATTAAAATATTAGTAAATGAAGGGGTGCTTAATACTCTAGATTTGACTGATTTTGAGATTTGTGTGAACTGCATAAAGGGAAAGCAAGCCAATAAGTCAAAGAAAGGTGCCAATAGGATTTCGGACATATTAGAGATCATATATACTGATATATGTAGTCCAGACATGGACTCACATGGTCAGAGATACTTCATCTCTTTTATAGATGATTACTCATGATATATGTATCTCTACATGCTTCATAAAAAGAGCGAAGTATTAGATGCCTTTAAGAGCTTTAAGGCCGAAGTAGAGAAACAATGCGACAAGCAAATTAAGATCGTGAGGTCAGATATTTATGGTAGATACACAAAAGATGGACAAGCACCTAGGCCATTTGAAAAATTTCTTCAAGAGCATGGGATTGTTGCCCAATACACCATGCCTGATTCACTCGACTAGAATGGTGTAGAAGAAAGAAGAAACCAAACATTATTGGACATGGTGCATGCTTAGCAACTTCAATGTTCCTAAATCCTTGTGGACTGAAGCACTTAAGATGGTAGTGTATATATTAAACTGAGTTCCAACCAAGGTTGTTCCTAAAACGCCATTTGAATTATGGAAAGGTTGGAAACTGAGTTTGCGACATATGTGTGTTTATGCCCATCTAAAGTGATAATTTATAATTCACAAGAGAAGAAGCTAGACCCAAGGACCATTAGTGGGTATTTCATTGGATATGCTGAAAGTTCTGAAGGTTACAGATTTTATTGTCCATCTCACAGCACTAGGATTATGGAATCAAGAAATGCAAGGTTTCTTTAAAACGACTTGACCAATGGGAAAGATCAAACTAGGAACATAGCTTTTGAGAAGGATCATTCAGAATATCAACCTTCTACCTGAAGTGAAAGATTGGTCATTGTTCACAGCACCCCTCAAGTACAAATTGGTGTTGAACAACCAATCGTTGAAGTTCCACGAGACGCTGATGACATTCAAGTAGATCAGGGAGTTCAAGAGTTGCCAAGAACTTTTGAACAACGAGTTGAACCACATACTTCTCAGGAAGATGACAGTACAACATTGAGAATATCTACTAGACCAAAGAGATCACCAATTCCTGATGATTATGTTGTGTATATGCAAGAATCTGACTACAACATTGGAGCAAAAAATGATCCCGACTCCTTTTCACAAGCCATGAGTTGCAAAGAATCAGAATTATGGTACGATGCCATGAAGGAAGAGATGAATTCTATAAAGAGTGAGGAAGTCTAAGATCTTGTTGAGTTGCCTAATGGTGCAAAAGCCATTGGATGTAAATGGGTCTTTAAGACAAAGAAAGACTCATTGGGCAACATTGAGAGATACAAGCCAAGACTCGTTGCTAAGGGATTCACTCAGAAAAAAGGAATTGATTCCACGGAGACTTTCTCTCCTATATCTAAGAAAGATTCCTTCTGTGTTATTTTGACATTAGTAGCCCATTTTGACTTGGAGTTGCAACAAATGGATGTGAAAACGACATTTCTCAATGGAGATCTAGAAGAGGAGGTTTACATGAAACAACCTGAAGGATTCCCCTCTAGTGATGGTGAGAAATTGCTTTGCAAGCTCAAGTAATCATTATAAAGTTTAAAACAAGCATCCTTCGAATGGTATTTGAAATTCCATAATGTAATTTCTTCTTTTGGTTTTGTAGAAAACATTATGGATCAATGTATATATCTCAAAGTCAGTGGGAGTAAAATTTGTTTTCTTGTTTTATATGTCGATGACATTTTGCTAGGAACCAATGATAAGGGTTTGCTACATGAGGTGAAACAATTCCTCTGTAAAAATTTCGATATGAAGGATATTAGTGAGGCATCTTATTTCAATGGAATTAAGATCCATAGAGATAGATTTCGATGCATCTTGGGTCTGTCTCAGGAAACCTATATTAATAAAATTTTAGAGAGATTTTAGATGAAGGACTGTTCACCAAGTATCGCTCCCATTGTGAAGGGTGATAGGTTCAATTTGAACCAATGCCCGAAGAATGACTTTGAAAGGGAACAAATGAAGAACATTCCATATGCTTCTACTGTCAGAAGCCTAATCTATGCTCAGGTCTGCACAAGACCTGACATTGCATTTGTTGTGGGAATGTTGGGATGATATCAGAGTGATCCAGGTTTAGACCACTGGAGAACTACAAAGAAAGTAATGAGGTACCTTCAAGGAACAAAAAACTACATGCTTATGTATAGACAGACAGACAGTTTGGAAGTAACTGGCTACTCAGATTCCGACTTTGCCAGATGTGTTGATTCATCCAAATCAACATCAAGATACATTTTTATGATGGCCCGTGGAGCTGTATCATGGAGTGCCAAGCAGACCTTGATTTCCACTTCCACTATGGAAGCCAAGTTCATCTCCTGTTTTGAGGCTACTTTACATTATGTATGCTTAAGAGTTTCATTTATGGGCTTAGAACTATGGATTCTATCTCTAAGCCATTGAGAATATATTGCGACAATTCAACTGATGTTTTTATGGATGAAAACAAAAAAAGTGGGAGTCAAAATAAGCACATCAACATTAAGTATTTAGCTATAAGGGAACATGTTAAAGAAAAGAAAGTGGTCATTGAGCATGTCAGCACTAAGTTGATGCTCGTTGATCCTTTGACTAAGGACATGCCACTATTTAAATTCAAGGATCATGTAATGAATATGGGACTTGGTTCCATTATGTAGTTTCTCATTGTATGGACAATGTTATTTTATTGAAATTCTTAATTATTATGATGTTTTCTCATATTTATGCGCACCTTAATTTGATTTGAGAGAATTAATCTGTGTAGGACCAATAATAAACGTAAGGTTTATTCATTAAGAGATTGTTGCCACATAAATTTTAATAGAAATAAATACATAGTAATACATGGAAGATAATACTCGTCATTAGAGGACTTATCTCCATGATTCATGTATCTATTACTTACTACAGATTATCAATGGGTTTTAAGATGAGACATTAAGATTGGAAGTATGGACCAAGTAGGAGAATTTTAAGCTCCCTCTCCCAACAACTTTCTGGAAACCAACTGCAGTAATTTTTGGAAACCAACTACAGTCATTTCCTTAGATTATGGAAACCAACTACAGTTATTTCCTTAAATTATGGAAATCAACTGCAATTAAATAATTTCTTGTTGGGAGCTTCTAGAGTGGTCCATTACTCCCTCTACAGTTCTCTACCATGATCTGTGGAACACTTGACACATAGCCAACATAAGCTTGATGGAAGCTTGGCTATATATACTTTTGTTTGGTCCTCAAGCTCACTAACTCAATCCCCTTTAGTTTTACATCATCAATTTAGAGTGAGAAGAGCTTGAAAGTGCCACATGAGTGATCATTTTCTTAGTGTTGTTATTTTACTTATGTTTGTGTTGTTTCAATTGGTGGTATTCGTAAATTCTAGAGAATTTTGTGGAAAGTTCTAGTGTTCATTTTAATGCAGGCGACAGAGTGAAATTATACTTCCAGCTGTCTGACTTTACTCATTTTTACTCGTTGCCCTTTTTGATGTCCGCATTCAACTGAGTTGTCAATTGGTTCTGGGAGGAAAAATAAGGAAGCGGCACCGTAGTAAACAACATTGGATACCAATTTGAGATTTATTGATTTGGCTGTGCATAAAGCATTAAGAAAGTTCAACCAAGGTCCCTTGTGTAAATTAATAAAGGCTTGAGAGAGTGGAGTTTCTTAAAGACTGTAAGTTTTTTATCAAGCCAACACCAGAAAACAAAAGAAGGGACTGCAGGAAGCGTAGCAGAAAGTTTTCTTTTGGGGTTTGAGCAGCATCAATGGTCGAAGGTATTTTTCTTGGGCATTAAAGTTTTTTATTCTTTAAAGTGTTTTTTATTCTGCATTAAAGAATAATTATTTAACTTACAAGTCCCTCAAACTTGTGAGGACACACTAAGCAAATAATCTGAGAAACATCAACCTAAATATTTTTGAAATATGAATCTTCACTTCTCTACATCTCAGGAGTGCGTAATTACTTTGAAAAAGTCTGTTTTTGAAATCAGCAGTGAGGTTAGGTATTGTTTATCTTTTTCATTTCTTTTTGACATCCTGTTTTACCATTTGTTCGAAATTCAACACCTCCACCAAGGTATCCTTTTTGAAATTGGTGAGATTATGTCTTGTTTATCTCTTTGATTTCCTTTTTCACATCTATCCCTATATTGTTTTTCCCATTAAATAACATCTGTTCAAAATTTAACACCTCAGCCAGAATATGTGTAATTTGAGAATGGATACTATTGCAAGGAAGCCGGTGATTCAACAAATGATTCTAGTACGTGAGGATTCTAGGCCTTTGGGATCCATAATAAATAGAGTAATTCCCCATTGGATTGATCCAAAGACTACTCTTGCCACATGTTACGATATCAGCTCATTGGATCGATCCTCCTTGTGGACTCGGGCATTGGAGATGTTGTGGGATTGTTGTAGACACCTTTCGAACACTGCAATGTATTTTATCTAAATATTAAAATTGAGGATAATTTTTTATTATCGAAACAAAGACTTTAAACTAACAATAACGTTCGACAACTTCTTCGAGTTCAAGTAAAATGCAACCATCAAGTTTGCATTATTTTTAATGGATATTCTTTACGATATATATATGTGTGTGTGTGTGTGTGTGTGTGTGTGTGTGTGTGGATGTGGACTTCGTATACAAAATCAATCACTGTTGCTACGACATAAATGCTTCCTTGTATTTGTTTGCAGTTTTTTAAAGTTATATTTTATGAGGCTGATGGGGATTTTAAATAATTTAAAAATATAGAACAAGGTTTAAAATATTTATTAATATTCTCTTTATAAAACCATGTTTAAAAATTTAAGTTAATATGTTCATTAATATTATCAAAATTTAAATTTTGAAATAAAAGTAAATACAAACAAACAATTTTGTGTGATTAAAATGTGGTGAAATGGCTTTTAATACAAATACAACAATAAGAATAACACAATTAATATGAGCTACTATAAAATTAACCATTTTGTGCGATTAAAATGTGATGAAATGACTTTTAATACCAAGGATAAGGATAACACAATTAATATGAGCTACGTAAAATTAACAATTTTGTGTGATTAAAATGTGATGAAATGGCTTTTAATACCAGGATAAAGATAACTAAATTAGCATTAACTATGATAAAATTATTTCTAGGAATGGAGGCAGGGTGAAACATTAAATATATGTTTTGTTTTTTTTTCTTTTTTTCTTTTTTTTTAGTTATGTATATGTTCTCTCTAAGTTTTAGGGGTCTATGATGAGTTTAAATTGAGTTGGAAATTAGATCACTCAATTTAGTGAGTTAATTTTAGTTAATTAGTTCTGAACTATTTCAAGAACTATAGAGAGTTAACAGTTGGTGCAATAGTGCATCCACAAGTGTCACTCTAGTTAATTGAAAACTCCCTCATCAGAAACTCATGCATGTCGATTTTGAGAAAGACCTAGTTGAGACTAGAGTCTAGGGACAGTGTATTATCAGTTGTATTATTTACTAGTGTGTAAATATTATGCATGCATCAAAGATTGATCCTAAGTTTTGATTGTGTAGTTTTGGAAGCATGAATTCCCTTTTAATACGGTCTATTCATCCTAGAAATTATGCAAGATATTATGGGCTTGGAGAGCTGCATAATTGGCTAAGTGTTGGACAAGAGCTAGCTTGTGAACTCAAAGATTTGAGAACACTTGTGAGGAATTGTTCTAGTGAGAACAAGCATTGTATCTTCACTCATATTTTTTATTTATGTAATACAGATAGTGGTTTTTTGAGCAATGGCTTTCCCCAGATACATCTTATGTTATGTGTCATTGATTTGTCTTTTTCTTGTTCATATTGTTTTCATCGATCTATTGGCTTCCACTAATTGAAAGTAGAAGTAGATTCTTGTCTTGTGCTTTAGTACATTACCTGCGATTATGAATCTACAGGATTTTCTACATGTTATCAGAGCTAAGAAAAGTATACTAGAGGAGATTTCAAAGTTTTGAGTTTTAGGTTACAGGTGAAATTTGAATTTGCAAAACATTCTTCAAGATCAGAAAATGGCGTTCTACAGTTTGTGGCTCGAGTATGCCTTGAAAGGAAGATCAAATTATATAGCCTGGAGGGACATAATGGAGGTTGTGCTGGAGGATAATGGCTTGCAGGAATTCATTGATCAGGATATTCCTAAGCCATCATCATCAGATGTATAGATTCTGGCTGAATGGAAAAAGTGTGTGGCGAAGGCGAGGAAAATAATCCTTGAAGGAGTTTGAGACAACATTGTCTTTGAGTCTCCATGGCAAGGAAACTCTGTATGCTATGTGGAAAGCATTGATGGACTTGTGTCAAAACAACAATGACTAAATGAAATTGACACTGAAGGGCAAACTTTGAGAAATCAAAATGGAGAAGGATGAGACTATTCCAAAATACTTCATCAATTTCACTCAATGTCGTGATGAACTTGGAATTGTTGGAATCACAGTTGTTGAGGATGATATGGTGAGTCTTTCTCTTCTAATATTCCCAAAGAAATAACATAGTTATTATGACTCTATCAATGGTCAGGAGAATTTGTCATATTGGGAACCACTGTGGTTGTATTTGATGCAGGAGGAGATCATGAGGAGCACCACGGATGGATCTTCAGCAAAGACTGATGATGAAGAGAATTGTTCCTTAGTATTTAAGGTGAACAAAGGGAAAGGGAAAGCTTCCCATTCCAAATTGGATTGTTATCATGGAGGTAAGAAGAAAGACATGAAAAAATTTAATTGTTTTCATTTTCATGAGCTGGGTTATTTTGCTACAAATTGTCCACTCAAGAAGTCTAAGAAGAAGTCCTTAGGAGGAGAAGCTGGTGAGGCATTGGCCTCTCAATTCGAATTGGACTTTTCCCTCATTGCATACATGGCATCATCAATGATGGAAAGCGTATGGTGATGAGCCCAGTATTGCAACAAGAATGTTGCAACTCTTAAGGCTACCAACTTTAATTATCAACCTGGGGTTCATACGAAATTAAGAGATATCAACACTATATGCGAAGCACACAATGCGTCTTTCCTTTGTTGTCATGATGTAATGGTGTGTATGTAACGAAATCAAATCCTAAACTAATTGCAGAAAATGAAATGCTCGAAATGGAAACCTTAACCTATTGAAAGAAAGAAAATACAAGGAAAGAAACATATTCTAATTAAATAAAGTAAATCTCATGAAGTAGTGTTAATCATTACATTTCAAAGAGTTTAGGTCCAATAACAAAGTTCATTGGATGTGGCAATCATCATTGTTCTATCCATTTCATAAATTTGTCTATTATCCCAAATCTTTTAAATGTTTTGCATGGATAAAGAGGCAATTCCTAAGTGGTCTTTAGTCTTTCCTAACAATTAGTTTAGAGCCTAGGGGTCACGACTTGACCCTAAGGGACCAAAACCAATATTTTTGAGCAAATATAGGCAAGTATATGCATGTCGGAAGAGTACTACAAGAAACAACAGATTTACTACAGGAAATTATAATTCACCGAATGACAAACTAAATCAAATCGAAATTGAATGAGACATTTTTTTTATTGACTAGGATGTCTTATGTCTCCATTCCAAGTGGAATCACTCAAAATACCTTTGTTAAAACGTGCTAAAAATAACATAAAATTATTAGTTTAAAATCTACAAATTTGAGAACTAGTGAGCTAGTAAATCTATGAAATGCCTAACCTAATTAATTGAAACTAAAATGTGGTAATTTTTGTTATTAAATAGAATAATTTGGTGGTATAATTCAAATGAGTCAACTAGATTGAATCTTATCATGCTCTAAAAAATAACATAAATTTATTGTTATTTGTTGCAAAAGACTTCTAGAAATCTAGATTTGAGAATAAGCAAGCTAATCCAAGTAACTCAATGATTACTCTAACCTTCCAAAGTTGTTACAGTGATGAAATGATTATTTTGATTCTAAAAGGTAACTCACTTCAACCATTTAATCCAATCCTACAACAACAAATCATTAATACTAAATGCAGAAATAGAAAAAAGACAAGAACAAGAGATGCATGTGAATAAGAAGTGAAAGGAAGAAAAGTAAATGACACAAAATGGCTTTGAGGCTCCTGAGATGGCCAAGCCCAAGGAAACTCATAGTCCTATGTAGAATACCAAGATTTAAAAGTTGAACATGGCAACAATCTTCATTATTTTCAATAATACAATTACAACCCTGGAAGAACTGAAAGTGGAGCTGCAAAAATACGATTTATCTCCACAAGAAGACTAATAAAAATCCACCCTTAAGGGAAAATTCAACTTGGTACTTATAAAAGATGATTAGGAATCATTCCCCATGAAAGGAGGAACATTTCACCACCAAAAGCCATTGATAGTAGATCTGATTCCCAATATTAGGAATCTGCATTAAATGGCAGGGAACACATTCCTAGATTTTCTCAATCATTCGAGCTCCACAATCTATGCCATAATTTGAGAATATCTTGTTGATTTATTATTTAATATTGATCCTCCCGTAGTAGGGAGAAGGTCCCTATATTATCTCCTCCTCCAAATCTCCCTAATCTGCTCAATATTCTCACAATATTCCACAAAAATAAATAATATTAGGCGCAAATATGAAATTATCAATAAACCTTCCTAATGAAAATATTAAAGTCAAAAATACATTATCTAATGCAAAAAGAGAGGTTTAATTTGTTGAAGGATAGTCAAATGGGCCTTAATTCATGTCTAATTTAGAGCCATGGGTCTTAATTTATGTCTAATTTAGAAGCCCATCATACCCCCTGTTGAAAGTGTTTCTAATCCTATGAGAAACTGAGTGACCTTGTTGTTCCTCATTCATGGCACTGATGGCCTCTCTCTTGTGCATTTTTTAATCCTTTCTCTTAAGAATTTTGCTTGTAAGTTCTACAAGGACGAGCGCAAAAATGTAGTTTTTATTTTCATGGTAATTTAGCAGACCTTCAAGCAAAACAAACATAACTTTCCTATTTGCAAGTGAATTTTGTTGTCTTGTAGATCCATTTCATTCATATCCTCTCCCTTGAAACCTTCATTCTATTTTCACTCATTTTTCAAAATTGTTTGTGCATAGAAAGAATGGCAGTGTTTCTTGAGACCATTAGCCTACCTTCTTCCCCTTATTCAATATCGGTTCTTGAATATTTTTCAGTTTGGCAAGGTCTTCCACATCCTTTTCCAACTTTCTATTACCTTTTTCCACCATTTGGAAACCTCTAAAACCTTCAAAATTCCTTTAGATGAGAACTAGGACATCCTGTAGTAATTCCTGTAATAACTCCAGAAAACCCTGTAGCAACCTGTTTAAACCCGTTTTGAACATAAATGAGAGTCTCAGCCTACGGTAGGTCTTCAACTTGACTTCCATGCATTTATCCCCTTTCTATTACCTCTTTTAGCGCTTGGAAAAAAGCTATAAAGAGATTAGAGACCTCTTGGAAAACCTCTTTTCATCACTATAGTTTGAGTTCTATTTTGATGTTGAATGCCTTCTTCCCTTTTGTTGCCTTCTTATTCTCTTTTGTGGCCTAGATAATTGCCTAATGGCCTTGGAGTTATCTGTTTTGATTAGGTCTCTCTTAGGTACTTCCATTTTGGCTTTTAGCACAATTTGTTCCTTTCTTCCTTCTTGTAGAAGCATTATGCCTTCTTGTTGGAGTAATTCTTTCTCTTTTAGGGTCTTCTAACTGTATGGGACTGATGAGAAATGATGTAGAGGGGTTGGAGGATGCTAATAGGGGTCAAAGGGAGAGACATAGTGTAGGGGTTTTTCCTTTAAAATATTAATTTTTTGTTATGAAATTAGATGGATGAATGATGGATAGATAGTGGATATGAAGTGGATAGAGGGCTTGGAGTGTTGTGTTAACTTGGTCTTTGTAGAAATTTCTTCTTTTGACTGTTGTCCCCATTCCTCGAAATCATCACCCTTCCTAATTTGGTTTTTCCACATTGTAGGAGTGAAGGAGTGAGCTAAAATTAACTAGTTGAAGATAATTGAGGCCACTGACCCATCCTTAGCTTATAAAACCTCATCCCTCATGCATTGTCAACAAATTTCTAGCTATAATATGCTCAAGAAAAGAGGTCAAGAATATTGCATAACTGTACATACCTTATAGTTGTTGGAGAGACACGCATGTTGCCTCTGAGTTTATGATCGATCCATGGTCCTCTAGAGGTGCCAATTTCCTTTGTTTGCTTCTGCACAGGTCTTCATAGCTTGGTGATTCTTAACCTTTGTCTTCCAGTTACCATGAGCAAGCTGCCTTAGTCAAATTAGGCCTTCTTGAAGTGTTGGGCTTGGCCATGGGTGATGTTCACTTTTTCTATACTTTATTCCACCATGAGAAACCTTTCCCACACTTTATTTCACCTTTCATACCTTCCTATAGCTTTCAACACGTTTCCTGTAGTAAACTAGGACATCCTGTAGTGCTACAAGGAACCCTGTACAAGATTGTTTAAACCCATATCTCCCAAATCGTATACTAGATTGACCTAAAATTTTTCGAGCATGTTTCCATCATCCTTATGCACCCCCCCTAGAACAAAATTGGCCAATGGATACACGAGACATGAGAAAAATAAAAAATGGCTGAAGTTGATGGAGCTCGATTTCTTAACAACAATGCACTATAATTTGTTGAAACTGCTTGGGCACATTATCATCATCCATATGAATCTTCCCACGAAACAACTTTATAAATGGATGCACGAATATTGAGAAAATTAAAAAATGGTTGTAGGCTATGAAAAAAAATATGCTCTATGTATTTATGTTTCCTGTAGTAAAACATAGTCTTCCTGTAATATTTTAGGACAATAAGGAAAATTAATGGGAACAAATTGAGAATGATGGGTGGATAGTGGAAATAGATGAGGGTGATGGATTGGCATGACCTTGGTCCTGTTGGAGCATTTTAGCAAATGAGGAGAAAGTCAAAATTTGACTTCTTTTGACTCGGCTTGTCATCAAGTTTTCTTTTGGTGGCTAACTTGTTTTTGTTGCTTGTAGAGGATAGAGAGCACCTGCATTCATGACAGAGAGATACATGGAGCAAATATTTTTATATTTTTCTTATTTTTTTCTTCTAGGCCTACTAGCCACCTCAATGAGGTTTTTAACTAGTAGGTCTACCTAGGCGCCTCAAAGGAGGTTTTCACCCAGGATATTTTTTTCCTTAACTTTTTCTTCTTTTTTTTCCAACCAACTGACTACCTCATGGAGGTTTTCAATCAATGAGCCCATCTTAGGTGCCTCAAAGGAGGTTTTCACTTGAGATTTTATTTTTTTCTGTTATTTTTCTTTTATTTATTTATTTTCCTATCCTACTCTACTTGAAAAAATAAAATCATTTCAAATGTAGGAATACCTGTAATGGAGCCACTCGCATATCTGGATGATAGATAAAATCATGTGTAGGCTTGAAACATATTCTTTGACATGTAGCTGAATGTAAGAGACCAAATGATTTCATTGAGATGAGATCAAGAATTATTGAATAAGAGTGGGTTGCTGCAACTTAATGCTTTTTTAGAACCATATTTCAATATAGTTGTGATGCCCCTAGTCCATTTGCTCATTCGGATCATCTTGGATGTCTTCTTCTTCCACGAAATTCAGATCTTCTTCTTTTTGCTGATTATTCTCTTGAGCACATAGAGGATATGATGGTAAACATGAAGACACTTTCCTAATCTTTGATTCTGATGTCTACTCTTCGTCAAGTGAAGCCCATAATTCTTTTGTCTTCTTATTTGAATCTTCTTTTTCTGCATGTTGTCCTTCAATAATATCAGAAGAATCTCTTTTTTGTGATACTCTTCCTGAGCTGATATGAATACCATCTAGATAAAGAGGCGATGTTGGGAAGTGTTGTACCTCAACATTGTAACTAGGCTAAGCTATATCATTATGTGGGTTCAGAAATGGTGGTACAGGTAGCTGAGTGGGAGTGGATATTTGAGATGGAAGTGGTTGTGGTGTAGCTGGATGGTAGGGATAACATGGAGTTGAGTATGTAGGATATTAAGGATATTGTGGATGGTTCTCATAATTTGTTTGCCAATATTTGTTTTTGGGTTGAGATGGCCAAGGTTGCTAAGGAAAGGGTGTGTTACACTTACTTGGAGATGGATGTGCATTATCTTGAAATTGTGAATTAGGCTCTTGCATCACATCAGGTTGAATAGGCTATCATGGTCTTCTTGGAGATACATAACATAGTTGCATTGGCAATTGGCTTGCTCCATTATCATTTTGGTAAAGTTCCTTCAACCTTGGTAATGATGAGCAATATTTAACATCATGTGATTCACCATGGAAAACACAAATGTCAACATATTATTTTTTCTCAGTTTGTATTCTTAACATTTCTACTTGTTCACTTAGATTGCTAAGAATTCTTGTTTATAAGTTATCAAGAAAATTTCAAGTTTAGCTTGACTTACCAATCTTGATGTTCATTGAATTACTCTTGCCCTTACTCTTGATATGAGTTTGCATGTTTCACAAATTTCTTCAAATGATAATTTGTATATATCACCTCTACTTGTGAGATTAAGTAGATCAATCTACTCATCCCTAATTCTGCTAAGTAAGAGGCTTTTTAGTGTTTCAGATCCTAAATGATGTAGTTTTTCCCTCTTAACATTATAGATGAACCTCTCTATTAGATCCTTTATACTCTCACCTTATTTTTATTCATTCTAAAACTTTCTTATTTAAGATCATGATCTTTATATTTTTCTAGAATTATATTTTGCATCTCACACAATGATCTTATTGAATTAGTCCCTAAACTCATGAAGCATTTAAGAGCTCTATCCTTCAATGTTACTGGAAACAATATCAATTTTTGAGTGTTTAGTAAGTAACCATAAGATCTAAAAATGATTTCAAATGCAAAGAGAAAGGTTTTTGGATGCTTTGGCCTTAGACCATGCAAGTTTAGAAGCAAAGATGGAGGGATTTCCTTCATGTGCACATTACCATCAGTATCTTGAATGGGAAATCCGAGAGTATCTTCCTTGTTGTCACCATCTCCATCCGTTTGTTCTACATTCCTTTCCATCTCCTCTTATTCTACCTTCAGAAGTGGATGGTGATGTGGCTCTTACCGTACCCTGTGATCAAATGGAGGGGTGGGTTGGTGTTGGAGATTTTTTTTTTTTTTGATTGAATGAAAACACTAATCTAGTGCACTTTTCCTCTTTTGAAATGAAATATTTCTAATGCAAATCATTTTTGTTTTTGCAAAAATTAAAAAGAAATGAATCAACTAGGAAAGAAAACAATGCATACTTTGACACCTCCCCGACAATGGCGCCAAAAAGTGTTGAGCCTCGGTATTACAAAAAGAATGTTGCAACTTCCAAGGCTACCAATTTTAATTATCAACTCAAGGTTTGTAAAAATTTAAAAGGTATCGACACTACATCTGTAGCATACAATGTGTTCTTCCTTTGTTGTCATGATGTAATGGAGTGCATGCAATGAAATCAAATCCTAAACTAATTGCAGAAAATGAAATGCTTGAAATGGAAACCTTAAGCTATTGCAAGAAAGAAAATATAAGGAAATAAACCTATTCTAATTACATAAAGTAAATCTCATGATGTATATTTCAATCATTACATGTTATGCTCTTAACCTACAAGACGATACTAGAATACCGAATATGCAAAGAAATATACCCAGAACATAGAATAGTGAGAAACAACAACAAGTATTTTATTATTCACAAATTAATGTTCACTTGCCTCTTTGAGGGGGCAACCTCCAATAGAGCAGAGCTCGATTACAAAATAAGACACGAAGCTCCTCGCAGGGATTCTCTATCCTTTATATATGACTCATACATGCAATACCACAGAGCAATACCATGGTTCTTATTAATACCATCTATCTAATACCATGGCCCATTTGCAACTAACTGTGGTCCCGTCATTAAATGTGGGTTAACCAATTACATTTATTAATATGGTCTTTATTGACTCTTTACTTAACTATAACTATGACTCGATCCTACTACATAAATAACGGGGTTAGGGTCGGACCCTAACATGCCCTCCCCCTTAAGAATAGCCTTGTCCTCAAGGCTAAAGCTATGGAAACTACTGAAGAATAGTGGTTGGTTCCCAGGTTGCATCTTCTGGACAGGTGAATTTCCACTTGACGAGGACTTCCTTGATCATGCGGCCACACAGGTGCCGTTCTCGTGTGTCTAGGACCTGTTCAGGTTGGAGCCAAATTGACCCTTCTTCACCCAATTCAGGTAGACTGGTTTGAATTCTGCAATTGTTCCCAATCACTTCCTTGAGGCATGAGACATGGAAAATTGGATGATTTTTGCAGTGGGTGGCAAACTAGCTTGTAGTCCACTTCTCCAATGCGTTGAAGTACTTGATACGGTTCGTAGAATTTTGGAGATAGTTTCTGAAAACCCTTGTCTTTGAGTGATGTTTGCTTATATGGTTACAGCCTCAAAAATACCTGATCTCCTTCTTGAAATTGGCGCTCTGAGAAAATTTTGATCTACCTGTTACTTCATGTGGTTTTGAGCTTCATGAAGATTCTCTCTAAGATGGGCGAGCATGATTGTGCGGTTTTGTAGGAGTTGATCTACTGCTTGTACCTTTGAGCACCCCTTGATATAAGAAGTAGGGGAAGGAGGGAGTTGACCATAAACTGCTTCATAGGGAGTCACTTTGGTGGTGGCATGATAGTTGGTGTTATACCACCATTTAGCTAGAGGTAACCACTGTACCCAAAGATGTTGCTTTTCTAAAGTAAAACACCTAAGGTAGGTTTCCAGACATTTGTTGACTACTTTAGTTTGACCATCCGTTTGTGGATGATAGGAAGTACTGAGTTTTAGTTGGGTACCTTGTATCCTGAAGATTTCCTCCCAAAAATTACTGGTGAAGATTGGGTCACGATCAGACACAATAGAAGTGGGCATGCCATGCAATTTGAAGATTTGATCCATGAAAGATTGAGCGACCAAAGTCGGTGTAAAAGGGTGGGATAGGGTGCAAAAATGAGCATACTTAGAAATTTGATCCACAACCACCATGATGACTGACTTGTTTCCTGACTTTGGAAGACCTGTAATGAAATCCATAGAAACCTCCGTCCATATTGATGTTGGAATGGGCAATGGTCGTAATGTTCCTGGTGCTTTGACTATCTTCCCTTTGTGGTGCTGACAGACATCACATTCTGCTACAAAAGTAAGGATGTCTTTTTTCATGCCTCTCCAAAAAAATAATCTTCTAGTGCGAGCATACGTCCTCTGAAAGCCTGAATGTCCTGCAGTGGGCGATCAGTGCAATTCCGCCAAAATGCAACTTTTGAGGGTGGATGTTGGTGATATTACGACTCTATCCTTGTAGTGAATAATCTCATCATGCCACAAGTAGCCCTTGGTGGAATTTGGATCCACCTACAATTTATTAATGAGTTGGGAGAGCCAGGGATGTGAAAACCATTTCATTCCATCCATTCTGGAATGTGAAGGGAAATTACAATCAGGGTACTTTCCTCCTCAAATTGGCTAGATAATGCATCTGCTACAATATTTTCGCGTCATTTCTTGTAAATGATCTCATAATCATGTCCCAGCATTTTGGTGAGCCATTTATCTTTTTTTATGGAGGATAGGCATTGCTCCAAAAAATATTTAAGACTGTGATGGTGTGAGCGGATTTGGAAATGTCGCCCCAATAAGTAAGGTCGCTAGGTATCTACTGCATGTAAGATGGCCATCATTTCCTTCTCATAGGTAGATTGTCCTAGATTCTTCCCACTTAGTTGTTGGCTTGTGAAGGGCAAGGGTTGATCTTCCTACATTAAGACTGCCCCAATACCCGTACCCGAAGCATCACATTCAATGACAAAATATTTGGTGAAGTCGGATAGTGCTAAGACTAGAGTGGAACACATGGCATTTTTTAGAGCTGTAAATGCCTGTTGTGCTTCATCATTCCAGAAGAATGAATTTTTCTTGAGGAGTTGAATGAGGGGCTTCGTAATGTGACCATAATTGCGAACAAATCTGCGATAGTAGCCGGTGAGACCCAAAAATCCTCTCAGGCTCTTCAAGGTCTTAGGTTGAGGCCAATCCTGCATTGCCTAGATCTTTTTGGCGTCCACCTTGACACCTTCACGCCCCACAATGTGGCCCAAATACTCAACTTCTTCCATGCAAAAATAAAACTTGGACATCTTAAAAAATAATTTATGCTTGTGGAGTAGTTGCAAGGGCAGATCTATGTGCTGAAGATGTGCAGCCCAAGTGCAACTGTAGATAAGGATGTCATCGAAGAAAACAAGGACAAATTTCCTGAGATATGGGTTGAGAAGGTGGTTCATAAGGCTCTGAAAAGTAGATGGGGCATTACAAAGACTGAATGGCATGACCAGTAACTCATAATGGCCTTCATGAGTTCTAGAAGCAGTCTTTGGAATGTCGACTTCCTTCATGCGAAATTGGTGCTAGCCTGAGCAAAGATCCAGCTTAGTGAAGAATTGAGCTCCATTGATTTCATCCAGCAATTCATCAACAACCGGGATGGGAAATTTATCTTTGACTACCAACTTATTGACGGCCATGAAGTCTAGACACATACGCCATTCCCCATCTTTCTTGAGCACCATGACCACTGGTGATGAATAAGGACTAATGCTGGGACGAATGACGCCTGCTTCTAAAAGTTCCTTGATTATTTTTTCTATTTCATTCTTTTGGGTGAACAGATATCTGTATGGGTGCACATTTGGTGGTTGGGCCCCTGGGACCAAGATGATGCTATGATCATGTTCCCCTCTCGAGGGTGGAAGCTCATGAGGCTTGTCAAATACTAGCATATGGTTATTTAAAATCTGTTGCATCTCAGTATGAATAAGTAGAGAATTGGGTTCGACAGCCTGGATGGCATTAAATTGAGCTATAACTCCATGATGGCCCTTTTTTAACAATTTTTCCATCCTATGTGAGCTGTTGATAGAGGGAGCTCCCACTTGGAGTTAGCGGAGGGTATGTGTGGAGTTGTTCTACTTAAAGCTCATTTATAACTGCTAGAAATCCATTGTGATTGGCCCAAGTGTGCGAAGCCATTCAGCACCAAGGACAATGTCACACCCTCCCATGTGTATGGCAAACATGTGGGTCTTTAATTGATAATCCCCTATTTGAAGTTTGACATTTTCACAGTGGCCTTCACATTTCATTATTCCCCCATCCGCAATTTCGACTTGGAAGTTAGAAACTACTCGTAAAAAACAATGCATTACTTCCGCGAATCTTTGATGGATAAAATTATGTGTACTTCCACTATCAATCAAGACTACTACTGGGCAATGCTTAATAAAACCTCTAATTTTGAGAGTTTGAGGTGAAGAAATCCCTACCAAAGCATGCATCGAAATAACGGGTTCGTCAGGGACATTGTCTTTCTGGTTGTCCTCTTCTGCCTCCTCAGGTTCCTCAAGTGGTGGGGCTTCCTCTGATGAGCTGTAATCAATGGCATCATTTGAAAGAATTTGGGCTCCTTCCATTTATGACCTAGGGAGTATTTTTCATCACAGTAGTAACATAATCCCTGCTTTCTTCCTTTTGCCATTTCTACAGGTGACACCTTTTGAACCTTAAGTGCTTGAGTCATGCTGTGAGCCTGTGGGGGGTGACCCTTGGCAGTGAAATTTGGGCGAGTGGACTGGGCCGCTAACACATGTTCTACATTACGAGCTACCTTGCAAGCCTCCAACCATGTGGGAGGGTGGTGCAGTCGGATGTGCGCTTGTATGGCCTCTTTAAGACCGCTAATAAAATATTATGTGTAGAACGCATCTTGGAGACCCCTAGTGCAGAAAGATAAGGCTTCAAAGGCTGTAATATATTCATCCACTGTGCCAGTCTGTCGGAGCTTAGTGAGACGACCCAAAAAAGAAGAATCATGGTCAAAGCGCTCTATAAGAGCTTTTTTGAAGGCGTCCCAAGTCAGAAAACTTCCATTGCAACATTGATGCCATTGCCACCATTGCCATCTTTCATTACCCAAGTACATGCTCCCCACCCTAAGCTGAGTCTCATTATCTAAGATGTAATTCAGATTGAAATATTGCTCCATTTGTGCTACCCATGCTGTCGAGTGAGAACCATCAAATTTATGCATTTCCATCTTGGGAGGTCACGGACGGGATTGTTGGTGGGTGCCCCAGAGGTGAAGAGAGTGGCTAGACTCACCGTCACTGTGCTCATTGCCAATATACACCTCCTCGCGGGCTTCCACCTTGCCCTTAGAGAGTGCTTTAGTTAGTGACTTCAGCTGATCTTGGAGGTCTTTCAAGGATTGTTCAAGTTTGTCGATATTCTCATTGGCCATAGCTTGAGCTCTAGTTTCTACCATGCACCGATCCGATGTACTTGAAATTTGGGACCGCCCAATTTTTTTTTTTGGCACTAACAATTGAATGGTACCACCTTGCTCAGCTCGTCGTCCTGATTCTTATGGGCTAGATCAGCAATAAGCGCCCCGGGAGGTCTCACTTTTTTTTTTCTAAAAACTCCTAACAGAGTTTTACTCCGTGCTTAAGAATATTGCAGTAGCCGAATCCCCAAAATGTCAATGCTGCCAAAAGTCCTGCGAAAATCACACCCCCGTTAGGAACCCCACACAACTATTGAGATCTGGTGGTTCTGAGAGATCTGAATGGCTAATCGGATAGCTCTGAGCGAAAAAACAGATTGCTGCTACAGATCTAAATGGTTATTCTGTTAACTCGGAACTGCAGGACTGATGTCTGCTGCTGCTGCAAACCCCACATGTGAGATCTGATCTGGCAGAGATTATGCACGATCTAGAGATAGAAAAGGGAACAATGGTCTCGAGGAGTGTCAGGTGCTACAAATCGCAATATACATAAGGGTCTGACAGTAATACTCGGCCCAATGTTTTAGGGCTTTAACTAAGGAGGATCAACTATACCCTTAGCCGTACAACACGACTACCCTATCGTACATGCGAGTAATCTCTCCGAGTGCTGTTCTCGGTGTACTGTAGCAGTAAGACTGCCAACAGTTTATCTATGGCGAGGTTGCAAAGGAGCTAGGGGGCTTCTGATATACCCAGAGGGTACTTGGAAGATAGTCCATGCGCGGTTCTATCTAATGCGCTACTACTCGAAGGGGTACCCACAAGGGTTACAGGGGAGTCCAACAAGCATGACCACCTCTTGTATTTCCTGCATGCATGCCTCCCCAAATCAGCAAGTTTATGTGCTCAACGACAAATCTCGTGGTTTAAAGATGCCAGAACACGTCTCTAGCCAAAAAAAATAAATTTTGCTAAGAAATGAAGATCCCACCGGCCCTGGAAAGTGCTCTGATACCACTTGTTATGCTCTTAACCTACAAGATGATACCAGAATACCAAATATGCAAATAAATATACCCACAAGATAGAATAGTGAGAAACAACAACAAGTATTTTATTATTCAGAAAGCAATGTTCACTTGCTTCTTCGAGGGGGCAACCTCCAATAGAGAAGAGCTCGATTACAAAATAAGACACGATGCTCCTCGCAGGGAGTCTCTATCCTTTATATATGACTCATACATGCAATACCATGGTTCTTATTAATACCATCTATCTAATACCATGGCCCATTTGCAACTAACTGTGGTCCCGCCATTAAATGCGGGTTAACCACTTACAATTATTAATATGAGCTTTATTGACTCTTTACTTACTATAACTATGACTCAATCCTACTACATAAATAAGGAGGCTAGGGGGGGACCCTAACATTACATTTCAAACAGTTTAGGTCCATTAACAGAGTTTATTGGATGTGGTAATCATCATTGTAATATCCATTTCATAAATTTGTCCATTAGCCCAAATCACTAAAATGTTTTGCATGGGTAAAGAGGCAAGTCCTAAGTGGTGTTTAGTGTTCCATAATCATTTATTTAGAGCCTAGGGATCATGATTCCACCATAAGGGACCAAAACCAAACTTTTTGATCAAATTTGGGCAAGTATATGCACAGTGGAAGAGTACTACATGAAACTATAATTCACCGAATGACCAAAAAACTCAAATCCAAATTGGATGGGACAAATTTTTTATTGACTATGAGTTTTTAGGTCTCCATTCCAAGTGGAATCACTCAAAAATATTTTTGTTAACTGATGATAAAAAATAGCTGAAAATTACTAGTCTAAAATCTAGAAATTTGAGAACTAGTGACCTAGTAAATCTATTAAATGACTAACATAATCAAGTGAAAATCTAATGGGGTAATTTTTTTAATTACCTATAATTATTTTGTGGTCTAATATAAGTGGAATCAATGCGATATAAGCTCGTTAGCAAGCTCTAAAAAATAAGAAAAATTTACTATTATTTACCACAAAAGGGCTTCCAGAAATCTAGATTATGGAATAAGCAAGTCAATCCAAGTAGCTCAATGATTAATATGATCTTCCAAAGCTATTACAATGATGAAATGATGTTTTTTACCTTTCAAAATAAATTCAACCATTTAACCTAATCCTACAACAAGAAATCATTAATACTAAATGCCAAAATAGAAAAAAGAGAAGAATAAGAGATGCATGTGAATAAGAAGTGAAAGGAAGAAAAGTAAATGATACAAAAGGGATATGAGGCTCTTGGGATGACCAAGCCCAAGGAAAATCAGAATTCTATGGGGGAAACCAAGATTTAGAAGCTGAATATGGCACCAATCTTCATTATTTCCACCAATACAACTACATCCCTACAAGAAATGAAAGTGGAGCTGCAAAAATACAAGTTTTCTCCACAAGAAGACAAATAAAAATCCACCCCTAGAGGAAAATTCCACTTGGAACTTATAAAAAGTGATTAGGAATTATTTCCCATGAAAAGAGGAAGTTTTCCTCACCAAAATACCTTGATTAGGTGATTTGGTTCCCAATACTAAGAATCTGCATTAAATGGTAGGGAACACATTCCTAGATTTTCTCAATCATTAGAGCTCCACAATCTCCACCATAATTCCAGAATATCTTGTTGACTTATTGTTTAGTATTGATCCTCATGTAATAGGGAGTAGGTCCCTATATTATCTCCTCCAAATCTCCATAATTTGTGCAATATTCTTACAATATTCTGCAAAAATAAATAATATTAGGCACAAATATGCAATTATCCATAAAAATTCATAATGAACATATTAAAGTTAAAAATACATTATCTAATGCAAAAAGAGAGGTTTAATGTGTTGAAGGATGGTTAGATGGGCCTTAATTCATGTTTAATTTAGAGGCATGGACCTTAATTTATGTCTAATTTAGAGGCCCATCATATGGTAGTTAGACAGTGGAGCTCCATTCCACATGACTGGCGACAAATAGTTATTCAATGACCTAGAGGAGAAATATCTCTAGATGCATATCGAGATGGGTGACGATGAGAAGTATAGTGTTACTAGATTAGGCACGATTACTTTTCAGAGGTAGCATAGGGCTCCACTCACCTTGAATATTGTTATGTATGTGTCCAGGATGAAGTAGAACTTGGTGTCTATTGCCATGCTTGAGGCTAGAGGCTATAATGTGATATTATTGAAAGGAAAGACATTCCTTCGACACATGGCCACAGGTCAAGTAAAGAATATAGTGATTCAGGTGAAGAATATTTATAAGATGGAAGTAGATGAGTTTTCTTCTTTGAGCATGAAAGTAGAAAGAGTGAAGAGACGAGACTTTGGTGAGTTGTGGCACATGCGATTAGGCCACTTGCATCATGGCGCTTTGAAGATATTGCAGTTGATCTTTACAAGTCTTCTCAAAGGTACGTTTAAGTAAGTTGATACATGCAAGGGGTGTACTTTCGGAAAATATACCGTCTTCTTTTCACGACAGAGATAGTCAAGTAGAGGCTATTCTAGAGCAAGTCCATTTAGATGTGTGTGGACTATTCTTGACACAATCGATGGCCAAACACAAGTATTATGTTATATCTTTTGATGACTATTCTCATAAATGTTGGATATTTTTCATAAAGAAAAAGGATCAAACTTTCACAAATCTTTGTGAGTTTAAAGAATTTGTGGAAAAAGAGTCGAGTAAGAAGGTTAAATCTCTATGGAGTGATAATGGTGGTGAGTATGTCTCAAATGAGTTTAATAACTTCTATGTAGTAAAAGGAATTAAACAGGAGTTGATGACACCCCATAACCCTCAGCAGAATCAGGTGGCTGAAAGGAAAAATAGAAGCATAGTAGGGGAAATAAGGGAAATGTGGCATGATCTAGGCCTACCACTACACTTATGGGCCGAGGCATGCAACACAATGGTTTATGTTCAGAACCGTGGCCCACATTTGATACTTGAGATGAGGACACTAGAGGAGGCTTATTCCGGTAAGAAGCCAGATGTTGGTCACTTCAGGATTTTTGGGTCATTGGTATATTTCCATGTGACCAAAGATGCACAGAAGAAGCTTGAGCCAATAGTAGATTTGGGGATATTTTTGGGTACACTTATACACCTAATAACTATTGGGTGTACCTTCTGACCAACAGAATGATAGTAGTTCAAAGGGATGCCAGATTCGATGAGGAGAATACCATGTGAATTTCTCTTTAGAGAGATCTTAAGCTACATGTAGATGAGGGGATTTTATCTGCCAAGGTTAACGAGCCTCAAATTGATGTGAAGCAGACACGTGCAGAGGATACGAGAGTGGAGACATCCACTAAGGAAGAGTCTTCTAGAGGGGGAAGAAATCTCACCAGAGAGGGTGATAGATTTTAGATGATGCACGGGAGAATGTGGGAGCACCCTCTTCTTAGAAGAGGAAGAAGAGGTCACCTGAGAGGAATAATGGATACATGGCACTTATGGGAAAATGTGTTGTGACAAAGTTATCTTCCTTTAAGGAAGAAGTGCAACACTCAGTTTGGGTTGATGTCATGGTGGAGGAGTATGACTCCATAGTCCGTAACAGTGTTTGAGAAGTGGTCCCGAGACTAGAGGACAAGTTAATGGTTAGCTCCCATTGGTGTTACAAGGTAAATCAAGCTGCATATGGTCGTGTGGAGAAGCATAATGCTAGATTTGTGGCCCATGGCTTTTCATAGGTAGAGGGCATTGACTATAATGAGACTTTTTCTCCTATTGCAAGGTACTCGTCGATGAGATCTATATTGGAACTATCAGCACAGATGGGTTGGAAGATACATTAAATGGATGTAAAGACAACCTTTCTTAATGGAATTATTGAGGAAGAGGTGTACATATAGCAGCATGAAGGTTTTGAGACCTTTGACCATGAGTCGCATGTGTGCCACCTCAAGAGAACATTGTATGGGCTGAAGGAAGCACCCCATACTTGGTACACCAAGATAGTTACCTTAACAAGGTTGGGCTTCACAAAGAGTGAAGCAGATGAAAACCTATACCACAGAGTGGTGGAAGCTAAATTTTTGATCATTGTACTTTATGTTGATGATATCATACTAACATGTGATGATGAGCTGATCAAGTCTTGCAAGTAGGACCTTGCATGAGAGTTTGAGATGAAGGACATGGGGCTCATGCATTAATTTCTTGGCATGGAGGTATGGCAGGGATATGGGGAGTTGTTTGTGTCTCATGAAAAGTATGCGAACAAAATATTCAAGAGATTTCGCATGGAGAGAAGCAAACCCATGGAGACTTCAATAGCAAGTAACTAGAGGAAGGAGGATGCTACTTCAAGGGAAGTAGTTGAAGCTACTATTTATTAAAAGCTTGTGGGCTCACTTATGTACTTGGTGAACGCATGACTGGATATGTGCTATGCAGTTAACCAGCTTAGTCAAGCGATGGTCAGGCCTACCAAGCTATATTGGAATATGGTAAAGCATGTGTTGAGATTCATTAGGGGCACTTCTCAATATGGATTATGGTACAAAATGACAGAGGGAGTGAAGCTTCAAGGCTTCACTGATGTATACTGAACAGGGAGTCCATCTGACATGAAGAGAACATCAGGAAGGATCTTCAGTATTGGGTTAGCGGCATTTTCTTGGTACAACAAAAAACAGAGATCAATTGCACTCAATTTGGCAAAGGAAAAGTACATGGCTACAAGTCAAGAAACATGTGAGGCCATCTGGATGAAGAAGATCCTAGTTGGTTTTTCTGTTCAACATAAGGATCCAACTATCATTTACTACAATAATCAGAGTTGTATCAAACACTCTAAAAATCCAATTTTCATGGCCAGTCAAGAATATTAATATCTGATATCATCATCTGAGAGATTGTATATTGAGGCAGATTATGTTGTTAGATTACATTCCCATGGAGGAGAAATATGTTGACATTTTGACAAATGCATTGTCAAGCTGTAAATTTGAGTTTCATAGTGACAAGATCGGGGTAGCTGGTAATCCCTTTCTTGTTGAGAAGGAGTGTTGAGAAATGGCAACAAGAATTCTACTTTAATGTGTCCTTGAATTAAACTGAGAATTAAAATCGAATTCTATTCTCATAGCAACTTGTAAATAGTTGATTAAGTTTAATTAACTTAATTAACTTAGGAATTCCGAGTTAAAAGTCTTTTTCAAGTCATGTATATGTTCTCCCTAAGTTTTACGAGTCTAGTATGAGTTTAAACTGAGTTCAAAATTAGATCACTCAGTTTGCTAAGTTACGTTCAATTAAATTGGTTCCAAATTGTTTCAGGAACTATAGAGAGTTAACAGTTAGTTGGTGCACTAGTGCATCTACAAGTGTAACTCTAGTTAACTAAATATTTCCTCATTAGAAACTCATGCATGTCAATTCTGAGAAAGGCCCAGTTGAGATTAGAGTGCAGGGATAGCGTACTATCAATTTATTATTTACTGGAGTCTAAATATCATGCATGCCTCAGATATTGATCCGATTGAGCCTCAAACCTACACTTCTTTATACATCCTCTCAGCCTCCTTTTCCTATTCATTTCCTTCTTTTGCCACTCATTCCCTCCATCAAATTGCTCAAATCATTGTATTTTAAGACTTTTTACATGGTTTGCTAATTATGCTAATGACTGTGTTTGGTTTAGAATTTTGGTTCAAAGTGCTGCGTTTCCGCAGCTCACACAAGGTTTCTGCAACTGATCCCGGTTTCCGCAGCCAACCACGCATTCCGTAGCTGTTCTATTAAATGATATGTTCCAGGTGTCCTTCGGGAAGAAGAGCCACATGGGCAAGTTTGTGGAACCAAGGACATGGTGTGTGTCCTTCCAGCTCACCCAAACCAGTCATCAAAACCCGTGGTCAACGAGGAGACAACTACGGTCAACAGAAGTCATTGGCGGCGGCACGGCTCTTCGTGTTCTGTTTTAGAGCACGTGAAGAACAGGTGGCATCTCCCTCAGCTACGAAGATAGTGGGAAACATGAATCCAACAGCGGATTGAATGCCCACAATGACCGTTGCCTAAATCCGAGGACGCAGCAAGACTACGTGTTTTTACACAGCTGCTCGAATAGCTTAGTTTTTGTTAAGTTAGTTTGCTTTCCTCTGTTATAAATAAAGCGTCTTTGAACGCTGGATAGTTAGTTGTTAGCTGCTGATATGTAATTCTGAACTCCCCACTGTACTTTCTATTTTAATGCATAATATATGAGAAGACTGTTTTCCATTTGAGCATGTAATTGATCTTTGAACTGGCTGGAGTAGGCAGAGGGCCCCTGTTTACTGAAGGCCTGTATAGTACTCTTTAATTTCCTGCATTTCTTTTTCTTATTTCATGTATAATATTTGTATAGAATGCCTTTGATTGCTGTGTTTTGATAGCTGTATATACATTTTGAATTTTGCTTGTTTATATTTCTGCACTTTTCCATGACTGATCAGTGTGTTATGCAGGTTTCTTAGGCGTGCTCGGGACAGTTTCTTTCTTTTCTTTTTCACAACTAGTGACACTTGTGATCATGTTGTCTATGCTGTTGACCTTCCTTGTTTTGCAGCCTTTATTTCCTTACTATCATTTGCATAGTTGCTTTCTTCTTTTAGACATCAAGTTGTTTATCTATTGATGGTTTCTTCTTCATAATTTAATATCTTCATTGAGAACCAAAATATCACTTACTACAGCTTGGTTTAGTTGTTTAAGAACTCACAATTGCTTGGCTTATTTTTAACTGTTTCTCACATGATATATTCAGTTAAAAGGCAAGAGTTTAAGAAGAAGTTAAAGTATTTGTGACTAGTCTTTCTTTTATGTAGATTTACTTTAGTTTCACATTGCTTAGTTTTTTTTTATTTGACATAGATTTCATCTTCATTTTCTTGCAGCAGCAGAGATATTGGGCCAATGTCATTAGTCTTTTCTTTGATGCCTCTATTTTCCTTTAGGAGTTGATTTCATTTCAGTTGTTGTTCAAGCTTTCTTGTAGAGTACTTTTAAGTTATAAAAAGCTCATCACAATCTCACACACTTCACTCGCTTTATTTCATTTCCATCACATCACAGTAGGAGAGGTATACTTGAAAACAAACTTAAAAATTTAAAAACGACAAAAGCTTAAGAAATAGTTGCCTAAGTACATACAGTACACCTCACTTCATCAGCTTACGAGCCCCGAGTTGACATTTAAAAGTTTCAATTTAGACATCACTAAATTGACCAAACATTTTTGGCGCCGTTGCCAGGGAAGTGAAATTAGGTAGCCAATTTCTAAAAAAAAATATAAAAACAAGAAAATTTCAAGAAGGAAAATTAATAACCTCTCAAAGTATGCTCTCCTCTTGCACCTAGTGTGATCTGGAGGATCAGAAAAGACAAAGTTATTGGTTTAATAGTTTCTTGAGTATGCTCTCTTCTTGCACCTAGAGTGATCTGGAAGATCAGAAAGAGAATTATTAACCTGACTTGAAGAAAAATAAAAAATGAAATGCATAGAGCAAGAGATTCTAGGGGAATGTTTTTAGCTAGAGCCAAGAGTTCGATTTTCACAACTCCATCTACTTCAAGAAATAGGCAAGAGACACCTCCATCATCTCCAACTCACACTCCTAGCTCTAGGATTCCTGGAAATCAAGAGGCAGTAGTTGACTCTCCCACACCATCTATTGAATCTGAATTAGAAAGAGATCCTTTCCTTCCTTCTATAGGGAGACAGATTGTAATTGAAGAAGTAGAATCACCTGAGGAAGAAGGAGAAATTCTTCCTCATTCACCCTTGGTAGAGGAACCAGAGAACTCTGAAGTCTCTGAAGAAACTACCATGGCATAAGAAGGAGCAACCGGACTTGGTAGAGGTAGAGGTAGAGGTAAAATTGGAGGAAATAGGGATGGAGACAACTCATTCAGATTTCCTATAGTCGATGATGACTCCCGAGCCACAATGAAAAACATTTCGCCATCTATCCTCCCAAACTTCCATGGATTAAGAAATGAGGACCCTGAAACATTTCTATTTGAGTTTGAGGTCGTGTGTCGAACTTATGATTATCTGGAAGACGCTCAAAAACTCAAACTGTTCCCTTCAACATTGAAAGCGGCAGCCTTGAAATGGTTCATGGGATTACTCACTCAATCCATTAGTACTTGGAATTATATGAAACAAACATTTTTGGATAGGTACCTGGACTATTGTCTGCCCAACAATCACAAGGATGAGGTATTCAAGATGGTGCAAAAGGAAGATGAAAATTTGGAGGATTTACTTGAAAGATTTCAATATGACCTGAAAAGAGAAAAAATGAGTAACTTAGATGAGGAAACTTTGAAAGCCCTTCTATTAAAATCCATTAGAGATGAATGGATAGATATTTTGAACATGATGGGAAAAGGAGACATATCTTAACTTACACTTCATGATATAGCAGAGCTATGTGTTCATCTCTCACGGGGGAAATCTAAAATTCAAAAAGGGCCTAGAGATCCTTCTCTCCTCAGAGCAAACAAATCTGCAACTGGAACAGTAAGTAGGGCTGAGATTGGCAACATACTTGATGAATTTAAAACTGATATCTTAGGAAGTCTTAGTGAGCAACTAGACACTCTTAAGATCCATAATAAATAGCAAGCAGAAGCTAAAGCTTTATCTATATTTTTCCCAAAATGTAGAAATAAACATGCTCTAAGGGAATGTCCCTTGGATGCAAAGGTTGTAGAAACATGTGCAATCTGTTCAAAGAATCATGAAACCAAGGATTGTCCTTCAATCCCTCACCTCAAAGCTGTCTTTCAGGAAGATCCAAGTACCATTGAGTCTCTCTGTTTTGTTGGAAGGAGACCTTGGTAGGGGCAACAAAATCAAGGGTTTAACAACTATATGAATTTTCAACCTCCACCAAATTGGAATCCTTGGCAACAACCTTGGTCCCAGCCTCAAAATCCTTTTTAAGCATGGGTACAAGGTATGCAAAATCCTTATGGGAGATTTGCTCAATTCTACCAATATCCTCCATCTTTTTTCAAAATCAACAAGTTCCACAAACTTCCAAATCAAAATCCACAACTATCATTGCCATTTCATCAACAACAACCCTCTCAACAGAATTCAAATTCTCAACTCTTGCTTCAACAAAAGTCAAATCAACTTCCTTCTCAGCCATTACCAAACCCCAATAATAAAAACCTCAAAATTCTTTCATGATGGAAGGTTTACAATTTCAATTTCCTGCCTATATGATTGTTCCTCTCAATGACGTACAACTCAGATTAGGTAGAGTTATGGATAAACCTTCTATAGATGTTCAAAAGCCAAGAATTTCTGAGGAAGATTCTCTTGAAGCCAATAAGGGTTCTGAAGCATCTCTTCAAAACTCAAGCACCCAAAAAGGAAAAGAAAAAGAGTTAACCCCCACAACTCCTATAGTTGAGCAACCTGCATCTTCATCACACCTCTTTTCTGAAGGTTACAAATTGCAACAGGGTGGAAAAACTAAATCTTG
>APFE031473227.1:0-14033 GCA_000404065.3 Pinus taeda
AGGCATCTCTAACTCCCCCTTCTTCTTATTTCCCAAATCACTCACTAACATCCCCTTGAGGACCTTGGGATCTGCCCAAAAGTCCATTTTCACTCCATTCTTGTTAAAAAACCAAGTTAACATCTGAGTTGACTTAGTGAAAAGAAGCCACATTTCTTGTGTAAAATTAATCTTTACACAATCCATTCATTTCCCTATGCTTAAGTTTCCATTCTATAAACTTAGCATGCATCCCCTCCTTGGCATTCCAAAGACCTCATATTAACATCTAACCCTATTATCTAGCTCCCTAAATCATTTCCCCTCCCCCTATTCTACAAGAAACTATATAAAAACCCCAAAAACACTAAATATTCCTCCCCATGGCAACTATAGCTATATAAACACAAGTCGGGAAACCTTAGGTCCATTTGGGACCCATTGTTATCCCCTTTGTGTTCGCTACCCTTGGGATTTATTTAACTTCTGGTTAAATAAATAACCATATTAAACCCCCCCACACATAAAACCATACAATTACCCTCTGCTCATACATATTACTATGGATTTCGTTTAAACACTTGGTTGAACGAATAACTATACTCCCACGCCAAAACACATTAATCTTTAACCTAAAGTCCAAAACCCACCAAGCCGCAAATAATTAACGATTATCGGGCGCACTTTTCCACTAAACCCCGATCATGTTTCCCGCCCGTCCACCGTAGGATCAGCCCTCCCAGATCCGACAACCCTAATGAATATCGGGCGCCCCTTCGTAGCGGTACGATAGTACCCGATGGTCGACGGTTTCACCGTCGTACACCGGGACAGCTGTCGGCCGCCTATTGCATCGGGTCGCCCCTGACACATACTATTCCCATACCAAAAGTGGTCCGACACAAACCGCTTCCCCCCCCGGCCCGCTTGCCTACGTCACCGCATGACGATGCCGCCATGTCACCTGCCACTATGTTGTACCTGCGCCATGTCACCCGCTGACATCATCACCCTGCCACCACCGTGTCATGATGATGTCACCCTGCCACGTCATCCCGCTGATGTCATCCACCATAATGGGTCCCAACACTGATGTCATGCTGACGTCACCGCCAAGAAAAAGCACGTGAAAGGCGAAATCACTGCTTAGGAAGCCCGGAATGAGAATCTGGGGCAGTTTTTGATGCGCAATTAGCACTTAGCGCTAATCGCGCATCGCTGAGAAAAAATGGCCAAAATGGAGAGCCTCAGTGCGCTACATGGTTTGCAGCAGTTATTTTTCCCTGAAAGAAACAGAAAGGGGCAATTTAGCAGTTTAGAGAGTATCAGAGGAAAGATAAAGCCCAGATTCAATTAAAAAAGTATCAGTGAAGCGGCAAAGAGTATCAAATCGACAATATCAAAGCAGGTGAACATTAAAAGCCTCCATCAAAGTCAAAGAAAGCGGTGAAGCCACTTAAGGCTCTCAGATCACAGTTAATGCACATCAAAGCCACTCAAGAGCAGTGGAGCAGAGACCAATGCGCAGTTATGATAAATGGCCAGCGCATAACAGCAAAGGACACATAGCCTCATTTTTTGAAACAGTTTCCCCCAGCGCATCATTAGATAGATATTTTTTACATTACTTGCAAGAGAAGTTAGGTTAAGTGCAATTATTTCCTCAGATCTTCTATCAGATCTATTTTTATAGATATTTTGCCTATAAATATAGCCCTGAACAATGTAATAAGGGTTGGTTGGTGGGTTGGTTGATGAGTTCCTCTTTCTGAACTGCGTTGTAACATATCAGACTGTGCTAATACAAATGGTTGTTGAAGTTCACTGTGTCTGAATGATCTGAAGGTGGATTGGATGTTCTGGGATTTGCTACAGAATTCCTGTGTCATGCTATGGAACAATAAGTTATACTAAATTGTCTTATGTTTTCTATTTTGTAAATCTCATCTATGTTTCATGATCTTGGTAACAGAGAAGAAGAATAGCATAAGATTTGTTTGAATGCACCTTATGTTCAATCTCTGTTATTTATTATGTTTTCTTCAGGATTAGTCATAAATATGATTTCTTAACTGCTCATGTTTGCACTATTTCTCTCATTGTGAATACTGTTTAGGAATCCTTAATTGCTCCTTCACAATATTCATACATTTTCCCTCTGCCAGTATAATGAAATATTCTTGATTGCCTTTCATTCCCTGACTTCATTCCATCATTTCCAGATTTGAGAATTGTTTCTAGCCTGCCTATCCTGCTCTGTGGTACTACCTTTTCACCAAGAAACTCTTTCAGTAATTACACTTGCAGTGACTCCATTGCCCAATGGAAAAAACATTCATACACTCGCATCCCAGTTCTGTCTGAAATCACCATCCCACCAAACTCAAACAAAACCCATGTGCATCATATCTAGCCTAAAATCATCCCTTAAACAAAGCTAAATCCCAAAGAGAGAGCCCTCTCTGACTACTGGTAGGCTAGGACCTGCAGTCCAAAGCTTGGTTTGTGGTTACCTCGGCTGTATTCCCTTAGGAGTCAAAGGGAACAACCTGAGCAATAACACGACCAAAGGCGGACCCGATGGGATTTTAAACGCGATTGAATATAATTTGAAATCTAGAATTACGAATTTTCTATGTATTTCCGCATTTTTCTATTTATTGCCATACATTGTTGTGTATTGTTAAAATATGCTCTATTTCGGGATTTAGTTCCGGAGAAAGGTCGGACGGTCGGGATTGCTCGCACCTGCAGTTCCAATCATTTGTAAATTGTTTCTATTGTGAGGACAATCTGTTTCCATGCAAAAAGGGAACTGTAACCAAATAGGTTATAAAAGCACAAATGACACAGACGTAAAGGGGTTCTGAGGTTCTGATAGGGTTCTCAGGTTCTTAGAGGCAGCGTGAGAGGGATTCTCAGCAAAGGCCATTGAGAGAGATTCTCAGGAAAGGATCGAGAGGATAGCCACTAAAGGTTGGAGAGGCAGGGCCAGAATGCTTAACAAAGCGAAGTCGCCAGAGGTTGGAGGCAGTTCCTAAATGCTTCAGTGAAGTATCAGACAGCAAAGAGAACAGAGGATCAAGTTATTGCTGGTGTCTGTTTTGCAGAAGCCAAAAGCTCAAGAAGCTTAGAGCACTGACTGAAAGATTAATCTAGAGAATCCTAGATTTGTCTGCAGCTAAATGACAGCCAAGGGTAAGATGGAATTCTAAGCCCATTGGTTCAGTTGTAAACCATTGGAATTGAGTGTGGAACTTGTAAAATAATTCAAGCCATAATCCCAAAGAGCCTAATCGAGTTGATTAGAGCTGAAGAAGACATAGCCCAAGATATCAGGGTGAACTCCATATTATATTGTTGTCTTTTGTGATTGCTTATTTCTGCATTGCATTTACTGTTATATGTTTAAATATCAGTTTAAGCAAATGAATATAAGCACATAAATAGTTTAAAGGCAAACAAGGACATACAACTACTTCAAGTTCTTTTAATTCCGCAAATTGTCAATCATAAGCATAGATCTTGGGGATATATAGGCTTTGGAGTGGGAGAGGTTCTTGTAAGTTGACAAGAAGCCTTTTAGTGCTCCCATTTCAGATCAGGTGGTATTAGAGTAGGACGCTTGATTAATAGAGCAATCTATATGCTTGTTTGACTTGAAAGGTGTTCAAATAGTAGAGAGAATTTAGCTGTTTGATTGTTTGTAAATTGACTGTTGTGTGAGTTTGCATAGGTGAAAGTGATTGATAGCTAAGTCCAGAAGAGGACAAGAAGGAAAAAGAGCTGAAGGCATTTTCCTTATCCCAAATGACCTCAAGACAACCCTTGAAGCACAAGAGGTTTGTTGCAAAAGGTTGCTTGAATAAGAACTTGACTCTGAAGTCATTTAATGCAGAATCTATTGAATTGTATTGAAGTTCTATTTTGAATTTTGTTGAAGTTCTTTTGCTCATTTTGATAATGACAACTTCTACAAGTGAGTCTTCAAAATCTTCCTCTTTCACAAGATTCTTTGATGAAGACTTGAAGAGATATTTTTCCACCATGATGGATATGGTGAGAGAAATGAGCACTACACTTCGAGAGCAGTTGAATTCCAGGAAGGAAGAGAAGCAGTTGCTTTCTAACAAATTGCAGGAAGTGGAGAGACAACTTCATATTGAAAATATGGATCTAGAAAGGATGCATGGGTTGGAGACACAACTCCTTGTTGCCAAAGAGGCCTTAGTCAAGTATCAGCTTGAAGAAGAGGTAAATAATTCTATTTTTTCCTCAAATTCCTCTAAGAATGTTTATGTTGGTTCTTTTGAAAAACATACTAGAGGCATAGTGTCCAAGTTAAGATTCAAGATCGGCTATGAAGGAAAAGGCTTGGGCAAACATGCACAGGGTATTGTTGAGACAATAATGGTTGAGGAAAGGCGTAAGTATTTGGGTCTTGGCTATGGACAATATTATGGAGAAAGTTCCCAAGCTGCCATGAAGACAATTGAAACAGTTCCAAGAAGGGGTTTCATTTAAGGTCTTCTACCTCAAGAGTGTAAAGTTTGTATTCTTGGGGAATGCAATAGTGTGAAGCATACTTTGCAGAAAGAAGGTGTATATCAGCATGCACTAGAACTAGAGAATTGTGGAAACTCTGAAAGGAATGAAGAGATTGATGGTGTTCCAAAGGGAGCTTCTTCTTCATTCAATTCACCCCCTCACAAAGGCAATAAAGGTGAAGGAGAAAGGTATAAATCTGGTTTTAACCATATTCCTTTTGATTATGTTCATCATGGTAAATTTCCATATAAGCATGGGAAAAGAATTCTATGATCCTTTTGTGGTTTGGATAACCATAGCATTTCTAGATGTTGGAAGAAAATGGCCGCATAGAGGAAACTTTTGAAGGAAAAGAAGCAAGAAGCCAAAGGTCCACTAGACAAGGCAAATCATGCTGTCAAGAAGATGCACATGTGTTTCACGTACTACCATAAGCAAGGACATATTGCTGAAAAGTGTTGGACTCTAAATCCAACAATGCTTCCACGAAACTTGAAGAAGGTGGAAAGAGAGAATGGCAGGAATGGAAAGAAAGATTCCATAACTGATGTGTTTAAGGATGATTCACGTGTTGATGCTGATGTGTAGACAAAGGAAGAACCTTTGAAATGGATTGGTAAGAAATGGTTAGAATTCTTATCCAATTAAGATTGCATGTCTATTTATATAATGCATCTATTTGCATTTCTTTGTTAATGAGATGCAAGTTGCAGGTTTTTACCAAGAAGGTGAATGAAAAAGTTGAGTAGGAGACTCACTTTATTGCAGCTAAATCATTTTCATTTCAGCTTTGAAATTACAGTGTACTTAAGAGAAAGTTGAAGGATGAAGTACATGCATAAGCATGATATGCATGAACACAGGGATGTTGATGATTTCCTGGTATTTGAACATGTATGTGTGAATAACTTGAAGGGTTGATTACTTTGTTTTTAAACATGCATGTAATGTTGACTTGGAGAAAGTTGATTTGGTCTCCAAGATTGTAAAAGGGAGATAAGGATGAAGTGTTTCAACTTTGTAAAAGAATTCTTAAGTTATTTTTCTACATGTCTGACTTGAAGGGTCAATTGCTTGTAGAGACATGTTTTGTTGGCTTGTTGTCAGATGTAAAAACATGGAGGTAATTCACAAGATGTGAAATTTGTTTCCTTGTTGAAGCAAGAGTTTAGGCCATCCAGATGTTGTCTGTAAATCTGTTGTTCTTGACAAGATGTCAATGGAACATATTAGTAACAAGTACAAACGTAAATCTTTGTGAAAAATGCAATTTCACATTTTACGAGCCAGATTGGATCAATGATCAAGGAAGAAAGGTTTAAAATACCTACTGTAACCTTCTCAGCAGGAGTTCTGCATGAAGTCAAGAAGGAAGACAGTTCTTAACTGGAGAACAAGCACATCCAAGAAGGAAAGTGTTGACTATCTTCGAGTTTTGGTTCAGAAGCACTAGATATGCAAGGCAAGTGCATGGAGGCTGAAAGAAGAGGGTGTTTTTACTCTCATCTACTGAACAGATCAGTATATCAGTCTTTTGGGGTCCAAAAGATTCCCAACGGGGAGGAGTGATCAGAAATTGATCATCGATGACTTTTGTTTAAAATCCTCAAAAAATAGTGATTGGATGATTCTAGAAATAGTCTCATTGCATAGATTTCTTCATTTTGAATCCAACGCAATTTGAACGGGCTAAAATGGACTCTGGACGAAGGAGTTATTGTAAAAAGAAATTTGTCCATTGTCCTTTGAAAAGGAGGCAAATTCTTATAAAAATGGGCTTAAGGCCTTATATGGAAAAATCGCATTGGAAGGGTTAAAAGGAGGACTTAGACCAAAGGCGGAAGGACTCCCTCGATAGTGAAATCTGACATATCACATCGAGCAAAGGCTTAAATGCGATATCAGGACCCAGGCAGAGACGATTGTGATATGCGATGATCGGCGTCAGTGATCGGCAATCAGGGGAGATAGTGCTAAGAGCCATGCGACGTGCGACTTGCGATTGCGATGATTAGATCGGCGTCGGCATGTTCCATGGTATATGGAAATAACCCCCGGGTTGTAGCGATAATGATATGCGATGTGTGATATTAACCGTTGGATCGGAAAGAGAATGGATAGTCCTGATTTGATCAGTGATCGGTGATCAGCGATCGGATCACACAAATATAAAGGGTCTTTGACACAACGCGGTTGCGATTAGCGATCAAGGCACAGACCCGATAGAGTTTATAAGCGTGATTTCATAACCTTTGAAATCTGGATTTACGGGATTTCAATGTATTTCCATGTATTTGGGTTTTTGGACCTTACACAATGCGATTGCGATATTGCAACCAAAGGCGGACCCGATGGGATTTTAAACGCAATTGAATATAATTTGAAATCCGGAATTCAGATTTTCTATGTATTTCTATGTTTTTCTATGTATTGCCATACATTGCTATGTATTGTTAAAATATGCTCTATTTCATGATTTAGTTCCGAAGAAAGGCCGGACGGTCGGGATTGCCCACGCCCGTTGTTCCTATCATTTGTAAATTGTTTCTATTATGAGGACATTCGTTTGCACGCAAAAAGGGAACTGTAACTAGGCAGGTTATAAAAGCACGAATGACACATAAGTAAAGGGGTTCTAAGGTTCTCGGAGGGTTCTTAGATTCTTAGAGGCGGCGTGAGAGGGATTCTCAACAAAGGCCATTGAGAGGGATTCTTAGTAGAGGTTCGAGAGGATAGCCACCAGAGGTTGGAGAGGTAGGGCCAGATTGCTTAACAGAGCAAAGTCACTAGAGGTTGGAGGCAACGCCTAAATGCTTCAATGAAGTATCAGACAACAAAGAGAACGGAGGATCAAGCTATTGCTAGTGTTTATTGTGCAGAAGCCAGAAGCTCAGAGCACTGACTGAAAGAATTAGTCTAGAGAAGCCTAGATCTGTTTGCAACTAAAGGACAACCAGGGGTAATGGCATTCTAAGCCCATTGGTTTAGTTGCAAACCATTGGAGTTGAGTGTGGAACTTGTAAAAAAATTCAAGCCATAATCCCAAGGAGCCTAATCGAGTTGATTAGAGCTGAAGGAGACGTAGCCCAAGATATCAGGGTGAACTCCATATTATATTGTTGTCTTTTGTGATTGCTTATTTCTGCATTGCATTTACTGTTATATGTTTAAATATTAGTTTAAGCAAATGAATATAAGCACAGAAACAGTTTAAAGGCAAACAAGGACATACACCTACTTCAAGTTCTTTTAATTCCGCAAATTCTCAATCATAAGCATAGATCTTGGGAATATATAAGCTTTAGAGTGGGAGAGGTTCTTGTAAGTTGACAAGAAGCCTTTTAGTGCCCCCATTTTAGATCACCTCTCCTTCAAAAAAGTGTTATCCTCAACGCTTGAGTAGTTCTGGATTCTTTTGCATAAAATTCTCATCCTCTCATGTGGAATCTTTAGCGGGTAAGTTCTTCCACTTAATCAGATACTCTGAAATTGATCAATTCCGTAGCTATCGAGTTCTTGTTTCTGTGACTGCTTAAGGCTCAAATATGATTTTTCCTTTTTTGTTAAGTTTTGGCAACACTATTTGAACTGGAATCTTGTTACCTATAACCTTTTTTAAGATTGAAACATAGAAAATTGTGTGTACTCAGGAAGATGCAGACAACTCCAATTTGTATTTCATAGTACCAAACTTTTGTAATACCTTGTAAGGACCATAATACTTGTGTGATAATTTATTATCCTTCTTAGCTTGCTTGAGAGACATTTGTTTGTATGGTTGTCGCCGTAAGAATACCCAGTCACCTACATCAAAACTTCTTTCAAAATGATGTTGATCTACCTGTTGTTTCATTCGATTCTGCGCTAGAGTGAGTTTATCCTTTAAGAGTTGGAGAACTTGTTGTTGATGCTCGATATGATCTTCCACTGCTTGAACCTTAGAATTTTCTCTTAAAGATGATGTGATGGATGGTGGATGATATCCATAAAGTACCATAAATGGGGTCATTTTTGCTACAGTATGGAAGGAAGTGTTATACCCCCATTCGTCTAGACGTAACCACTTGACCCATTGTGTTTGTTTGTCAAATACAAAGCAACGAAGATATCCTTCCAAACATTTGTTCACTATCTCAGTTTGTCCATCAGATTGAAGATGATAAGATGAGCTATGAGCTAATTGAGTACCAAGACAAGAAAATAATTTCGTCCAAAAATTTCCAATGAAAATGGGATCTCTATCACTTACTATAATCTTTGGATTTCCATGAAGCTTTTAAATTGATTCCATAAATGCAGTAGCAACTGTGTTGGCTTTAAAATGATAAGATAATGCACAAAAGTGTGCATACATGGTAAGTCTATCAACTACCACCATGATGACACTCTTTCCTTCAGACTTGGGTAAACCTATGATAAAATCCATTGGTACCTCCTCCCAACACTGACTTGGAATGGCTAAAGGTTGTAGCAGACCTGGGGTCTTAACTGTCCCACCTTTATTTTGTCGGCAAACCAAACATTCTTCCACAATATTTTGAATATCAGATTTAAGGCCATCCCAAAAAATTCCTTCTTGACCCTATGGTAAGTTTTTAAAAGTGCTGAGTGCACTACTAAAGGAGAGGTGTGCATTTACAAAAGAATATTTTGTTTGAGTTGGGAATTCTTACAAAGATATAAGTGATCTTTGTACCATAATGAATCATTTTTCCAGCTAAATGTATCAGATGTACTCGGATCTTGCTGCAACTTTTGAATGAGTGACCACACACTTTCATCATTCTTCCATTCATCCCTTGCTTCAGTTATCCACTTAGGTTGGATAATAGAAATGGCACAAAGAAATGCTTCCACATCCTCATCCTTTCTTGAGAGTGCATCTGCAACAACATTTTGCTTCCCTTTTTTGTAGATGATTTCAAAGTCATAACCCAACATCTTTGTCACCCATTTTTGCTGCTCTTATGAAGATAATCTTTGTTCCAAAAAGTATTTAAGACTATCATGATATGTTTTTACCTTGAACTGTCTTCCTATTAGGGAAGGTCACCATTACTTTAGTGCATGTAATATTGCCAACATTTCCTTCTCATAAATAGGTTTGTGTAAATACTTTCCTTTGATTAGATGACTTTCAAAAGAAACGGGTTTTCCTTGCATTAAAAAAACATCAATTCCATTTCCTAAAGCATCACATTCCATAATAAAAGTTTTTGTGAAGTCTGACGTAGCTAAGACCGATTCTTGGCACATTACCTCTTTAAGATGTTCAAAGGCCTTCACTGCTTCTGGATTCCAAGAAAATGCATCTTTCTTTAGTAATGATGTTAGAGGTGCCACTATTCTCCCATAATTCTTAACAAACTAGCGATAATACCTTGTCAGCCTGAGAAATCCTCGAAGATGCTTTATGGTTGTGGGGATTTTCCATTCCTTAATGGTTGTAATTTTGTTAGGGTCTACCTTAACACCCTCATGATATGCAATATGACCCAAATATTCCAACTCATGTACTCCAAAGAAACATTTGGAGGTTTTTGTATATAATTGTTTCTCCAACAATAGTTTGAGCACCCTGTCAACATGTTGAACATGATCCTTCCAAGATTTGTTGTAGATTAGTATATCATCAAAAAATACTAACACAAAATTTCTAAGGAAGGGTTTGAAAATGAAATTCATCAAACCTTGAATGTGGAAGGTGCATTAGTGAGGCAAAAGGAATGATCAAAAATTCATAATGACCCTCATGGTTATGAATTTTTATTAATTAATTTTTTTTTATTATTTTTTTTTTGTAAGTAAGCATTTGTATTAAGAAACAAAAAAATATTGTACAAAAGGGATGCCCGGGCTGACAAGAGCCCGAGGCGTAGCAGAGGACAAGACCTCTTGACCAAAAGACCTCCTACAGAACCCCAAAGAAACAGGGGAGCCGGCAAGGATGAACTATCCACCTCGGCGCTGAGGAGTGGACAGGAAGAGAGCAGTGCTACACAAGAAGCTAACAGACTGGCTAGGAGGCTAGAGCCTCACTGGGGATTCAGCCCAGCTTGAGTGGAATCCCCAGTTCGACCCTTTTTACCTTTCTTCTTACCAACTTTGACCCATCCAAGCTGATCCTGTATGGATGGCAGAACTAACAGACTACGCTGTGCTGACGGAGAGATCTCCTTGTCCGAATCCGAAGGAGATATCTCATGAGTACGTTTCTGCGAGAGAGGAGGGGCCGAGGACTCCACAGGACCTGTTGGGGGCGGGTTCTGTGCAGGCGAATCCTCCATCCCGTCCTCATTCTCTTCCTCTTCATCTGAGCTGGAGCTGAAGTCATCCATGGGAGGTGGGTCACAAGGCTTCCAGCTTTTGGATTTCGGCTTGGGAGCAGCCTTCTTCTTTTAGGCTAGAATCGCTGGACACGATCTGTGAAGGTGCCCTGTAAGATGACAGTTTCTGCAGCGGAACGCTGTGTTCTCGTAGTCTAGGGGCTGAGTCCAATGGAAGTCTCCAATCTTGAGAACGATCTGATCTGGTAATCCTTTGCTCATGTCTATTTCTGCGCATATTCTTGCGAAGGTGTAGATGCCTTTTTCTCCTCTAGAGGTGTCTGTGACTAGATGGCGGCCTAGCTTGTTACTGATTCCTTCAAACACAGCGAAGTGCCATAAATGAGCTGGAAGGTTGGGAAGTCTGACCCAGATGGGTATTTTGGTGATGATGGCTGTAGAGGGGTCAAAATCTGGGAACCAGGGGGTTAAGAACAGACCTGCTGAGTCCCAGAACCAAGGGCCCTCAGTTAAAGCTTTTTCATAGTCCTCACTGTCAACAAAAATCACAATGAAGAAGCCTTTAGAACAAAGAAGAACCTTGCAGTTGTTGGTCCAGTTGGAGTGAACCCATTTGTAGAGATCTGTTGTGCGTGGCCACAGGCCATTGAACCTGCAAATAATGCCCTTTTCGGCAAACAGTTGAAACTGCCTATCCATAGTAGGATGCATTATTTCAATGGAGGGGGTTTCCTCCAGCTTGTCCACCAAAAAAGGTTTTGGACCTTGGACTGGTGGAGCTGCATTCTTGGGTATCTGGACATGGACAGCATCTTTGTAAGAGAATGCTGTTGCTGAAGATGACTGTCCAGCCGCCCCCCCTCTTAAACGAAGGGAAAGAATGACTGCAACATTTCTTTGAATATTGTAAAATGCCAGGGGCAAGAGGTTTTCAAGCTGTTTACCGTTGAAGAGGAGCCTTTGAGAAGCAGCAGGAATCCCCACCCTAAGATCCAGTTTATGTTTGAGGTCCTGCACTAAATCTGAAGAGCTCACCCATTGGAGCAGAGATTTACCTGAGAGGAGCGTTATGAAGATATGGAAAGACTCGGAATGCTTCTGAATCTGTTGTTCTCTGCAAGATTGTGGGCCGGGCAGAAGCTGGACTATTCGCCGAGGCTGTATCTCACGTCTGTGTCTAAGAGCCCTGCCCCTAGAGGCCACAACCCTCTGTGGTGTTTCGACAAACACTTGCCGCACTTCCTCCCTGTGCAGGCATTTTTTAAAAAGTTTAAGAGCAGGTAAATCTGGAAGCAAAAATACTTCCAGACTACCACTGCCTGAGTGGAAAGCTGACGGAAGCTGAAGCTTAGGAAGAGAGAGGTGACAAAAAGTCTCACTTCCCGCCCCTGAGCGGTTCTGAGGGAGAGGAACCGAGCCTGGGCCAAGAAGCAGCAGAAAGAAAGAAACCAAGCCCTGGAGCTGAGGGAACTTCTTTTGAACTGCAGACAAGGAGCGGTCTTCTTTCATGTCTAAGAAAAAAACCTCGCAGGGATAAAGGACAGTGTCTTCACGGAAGAGGTCGAGCCTGAAAACAGGTCCGGTAATGATGAACATCCCTCCGCCGGCGGGAACCTGCACTCGAACTGAGCAGCGAGGGAACAAATGGATGAAAAGCTTGCCATCCACAGGAAAGAAGCTGGAGAGGCGAAACGCCGAGAGGGAAGGCCAAGAACTGGCCGCGCCGTCCAGGGACGCACCTGCAAGCCCGAAACCCTTAGCCGAGAGCGCCGTTGTTCTTTTTTGTATCTTGCATAGGCCTTCACGTGGGAGGCAACTTTGGAAAAAGCTGTTGGTTCTGAGACCAGAACCTCCGCCGGCAGAGAGCTGCGCAAGGCAGCAGCTGCGCGGGTCAAAACAGAGGAGCAAGCCCTTCACCGGACCTGAGCCTGGGTAAAGAAACGTTGTGGGGGAGCGAAAAGCCCTAGTAGCTCCGAGCTGAGAACCCCTGGTACCGTCGAAGGCCTTTGCTGCGCATACCGGAGTTGCCGCCATTCTTCCTCGCCCAGCTCTCGATTTGCTTCCGTTTTTAAAATCATTTTATTTATTTTTATTATTATTATTATTCTTATTTTTATTTTATTCTTATTTTTATTTATTTATTTATTTATTTATTTAGACAGTCTTTAGTCTTTATTCTAATTTGATGATATCCTGGATGAAGATCCAACTTCGTGAAGTAAATTGTTCCATGTAATTCATCCAACAATTCATCAGTGTCAGGAATGGGAAATTTATCTTTAATAGTGAGCTTGTTGAGCTCCTTATAATCTGGACACATATGCCATGATCCATCCTTCTTATGCACCAATATTACTGGAACAAAGAATTAACTTTGACTAGGTTGAATTATACTAGCCTCTAGCATTTCTGCAACCATACATTCAATTTCACTCTTTCGGGCATAAGGATATCTATAAGGCCTTATGTTTGGAAGAACAATTCTTGGAATCAAGTGAATCGCATGATCATGATCACAAATAGGTGGGAGAGGCCTTTGGGAGTCTCAAACACCTTCGAATGATTGTCTAAGACTATTTGGAGATCTGTAGAAATAGATTATTTCAATGTTTGAACCCATAGTGAGCATACTTGTGTAATTAAGCCCCACTGTTCTTTCTTTAAAAGATTTGTCATGCCATTAGAGTTGGTTATCTTTCCTAGTTTCCTTGCGATACCCCTCAACTTCCTTTCCTTCCCACAAAAATTTCAATAAAATATCTTGAAAATTGAAAGCTATCGTCCCCAAAGATTGTAACCATTGGACTCCTAGTACAATATCAACACCACCCATTGGAATGGAAAGAATTGGACTATTAAATACATATTCCCCTATTAAGTATGGGGGATTACATAGTGCATTATATTAGATATCATTTTTGGGATTCAACTGCGTTATTTTTAGAGTCATTCACGTATGACCATTTCCATGAGAGGTAGTCATAACTGACTAATTTCTCATGATTTTTGAATAGTTCACTTAGCACTCATTGCATCAGGTGATGCTCACAGGGGTGAAGAAGTGGGATTGAAACTAGTGAAATGTGGAGAACGAATCACATAGCATCAATCATCACTTCCGGGGCTTGCACCCGGTAACCAGGACTTCCCAGGAGGTCACCCATCCCAGAACTCCTCTGGCTCAAGCGCGCTCAACTGTGGAGTTTTTCCCCACAATCA
>APFE031473227.1:27095-41454 GCA_000404065.3 Pinus taeda
AAACACACTTTACCTAACTCTATACTAGACCAAGTTGAACTTAACTATTTCCTATGTGTCGGAATATCCTAACAATTGCATAGTCTAATACGAAGAAAGAAGAAGCTTCTGTGGGGATGATGCAGATATTTGGAGCTGCAGCTGCTACGGAAGTGGTCTCTTGAAGAGATCCGGAAAGGAACAACTTGGAGTATGTTCGGATGAAGATTAGGGGTGCTGATGTGCTCACTATGGTGGATAGTGGGGCTACTCACAACTTCATGAGTGAAGATGTTGTGAGAAGTATTGCACTGAAATTTGTACTGGTGAAGGCACTAATGAAGATAGTGAATTCTCCTGATTCTGTGATTGGTGTAGCTGAAAGAGTGGACACAACACTAGGTGAGTGGATCGGGAAAGTCGACTTCACTATAGTGCGGATTGATGACTATGAAGCTGTGTTGGGAATGGAATTCTTGAAATTATATGATGCGATGATTGTTCCACAAGAAGCTGTACATTTACGACGGAAGGGAAGATGTACCCATTGGTGTTCCAACCATTGGTGTGACAAGGCCTGATTGTAAACTGGCAGTGATGCAGATGGAGGATGAGAAACACATGGATGATGTGTGTAAGTGTTTGTCTACTGTTGAGGCAAAGCTTATTGAGCATTCATTGGTTATCAGGACACTATCTGATAGTATCTTGGATTTGTCAAGAAGGCTAACGGAGGTTGAGGATGACGATGACGACGATGTTTATGTGAGGTCGAATGTCCATGGGGAGGATCGGGTTGCATATATGCAGAGGATGGAGATAGAGGATCTCGATAGATGGATTGAGCTTATTAGTGAGGGTGAGCCTTTAGGCTCTACTCCCTCCACATCTTCTTAGGTGACAAAGAAGATGGGGCTCATTGTTAGTTGCTCATGGCAGTGAGTCCTTAAAACAGGTTGAGTAGGTATGACAGGTGATGCAGGAATGGTTTGGCATTAGCATCATGGCATGTTGCAGATGGGATGGAGTTTCCATGGACCTGAGCATGGGAGAGCTTCTTGGAGAGTCCAAGATGTGGCAGAGTCTGAGAAAAGAATGGTGTGGGCATAAGGATGTGCATTCTTATGGTTTGAGCATGACTGTTGGACTGATCACCCAACTAGTTCGAATCACGAGGTTTGGAAGTGTGTAGAGAGATGTTGGCATTATGTTGGAGTATCTGACGACAATTCACAGGATGGGACGACACATGGTGGAGACAATTGTTTTGCGTATGTTGCAGTGTATGGGCTGGATGATATCATGGACCGAGGATGAGGTGATGATCTTGGTGGTAGATGGTTACCAAGATGGTATATTGTTGGGGACAACAATGACTTTAGGTGGAGGAGGATGTAAGGACATGCGGTCTGTGCGACGGCCGAGGTGATCTTCTCCGTGTGAAAGCGAGATAGTCGCAGCGAAGCAAGTGAAGTGTGACCAAGGGCGAGACACATACACACGTATGGAGGCTTGGTTGTGCCGAGTTTATATGCGGGCAAGCTACCCGTGGGCCGACCAAACGATGAAATGCTTTGGGCGAGTTGTGAGAGGGCGGTCCCACGAGCTGGGCGGGCCGACCCTCCTCCCGGGCAAGCAGGAGCATGTTTGGACAGTCGACTGGACGAGTGAGACGAGTCGGCCGGGTGGAATGACTTGCCCCACACATCATATATATTGCTGAACGGATGGACAAGTTTGGCATCAATCAATCATCGATCATTCGAAAAAGTGATCTGACGAGTTGGAGGTGTAGGTCGAAGGTGCGAAGGGCGCAATTCTTATGTGTCCGCACTTCGGACGAGTTGCAGGCCGGTAACACGAAGTTAGGCAAGCTGCGGGTATAGTGTGCATGAAGGCGCGTCGGGTAGAAGCTTGAACGGGTTTCAGTTGGACAAGTTCGGTGGATGGTTGAATGAGTTCGGGTGGAGGTTGCACGAAGGCGTCTGCCTGTGTTGAATGAGTTTGGGTGGAGGGCCGCACGAAGGCGCGCCCACCTGACCTGTGAATGAAGTTCGGGTGGAGGGTCGCATGAAGGTGCCTGCCCGACGAGTTGGTGACTTGGGTGAACGAGTTGGGTGGAGGGCCGCACGAAGGCACGACCGCCCAATCGTGTCGTGCACGAGGTGGGTACCTGGTGAGGGCGCCCGTGCACACGAGTTGGCAAACTAGAAAAACAACTAAGTGTGGATTGTGGAGGTGACCACCGTGCAAGGTGTGCATGAGGTGGGTAGCCCGTGGCAAGGACACGAGGTTGGAAATTTGTCTAAGTATGAAACTTGGAGTTTCCAAGGTAATACTTGTATTTTTTTGAAAAGTGAAAATATATTGAAATCAGACAGATTCATATCAGGGAGTTGCCCCTCTCTTTATACTGTTGCAATTGTGTTATATATGTTAATTATTGTGGATAATGAATGTGTATGGGTGTTCATTAGTATAAAGGCTAATCTTAATACTTGGTAAAGAAAAAAAATAAACTAAGTATCGAATGTTAAGGCATAGTCCATGAACATAAGTATTGGTGAAACGAAAGTGTTCGGTGGTGCCGCACCTTGCTATAAGCGGTTGAAAGACTACCGCAGGTGTAGGGGCATGACACCCTTGTTTATGGGACAAGGGACCCACCTCCGCGCAACGATTTGACTGCTAAGTCTACGAAGGCATATATACTCTACCCCCCCTCTGGTTTTGAACCTATGACCTCTTAGGAGGAAACACATGCTCTTAGCCATTAGGCCCACTCAAGCTGTACTCTAAAATAAGTTTACACATGAAGAAATTTGATCTTTCAACTCATGTGAGATCCACACTTAAGATGAATCTATGTTGATTTAACTAAATTTTCATCATTATATTTATTTTACATATTTATCTATTAAATCCTCTATCATCATTGTCTATATTTACATTTTAAGTTACATGCCATTTTTAAAATAAAAGTTTACGTTTTCAATCTTAAAAAATTTACGTTTTCAATCTAATTTATTTTAAAATTAGCAAAAATTCATTGAAATGCATGTTTGAAAATTTTAGGTTTTCGATCTAATTTTTTTAAAATACAACATTCATTAAAATGCATATTTGCTGAATGAATTTTTCACAATCTAAGTGACTGAAAATATTTTTAAAATGCAACCTAAATTCATTAAAACGACATATTTAACAAGTAAACTCTTTACGATCTAAATACCATAATTCTTTTTTTTCATATATTTAAATCCAAACATTTTAAACAATACTAATGATTTTGCCACAAAATTCATATCAGAAATCCCAAAAGACTCAGATTCCGATGAGAAATCCAAATCCGCCAGAAAAGACTTAACTACTCCTTTTATCGTTGCCCCGATAAACGTATAATTTACAAGGATTAAGCAGATTGTATATTTGAATATCTCAACAGTCATAGCAGATAAAGGCCATGGAATCTACCATTGCCAGCTCAGCTCAGATATACGCACCGTTGCCATCGATACGTCCTGCTAATCCTACATAAAACATGACCATGTGTACTTTTTGTCTCCTGTGAAATCAAAATCCAGTTATCTGTTAATACGAGGAATTAAGAAATAAGGAAACCCGAGCACAGCGCAAGGAAGACTGAGACACAGATGGGGCCTGCTCCTGCTGACGAAGATGACGATGATAGTATTCACTGGATCACTCCCCGGATCAATGTCGACTCTAACTATCAGTCATTGACTGAGAAGGTACTCTCTCCTCTCTTCCATTCACAGGATTACTTCCACACAAACAACTGACCCTGTAATGCACACCAACTATTCCTTTTTCGCCGATAAACCCTAACTACAGGAGAAATGCAGTATTGTGTGAAATTTCTGTAAAGTAGAACTGCTATTCTTATTGATGCTGTTACCTCTGATCATAGAAGAGATGTTTCAGTGATCTCCAAACGTCCTTTTTACTGTCTCTGTTAGACACTATTTGTGCAGCATCCTACACAACTTAAAAGTGTTCTGCAGGTTGTGTAGTTTGGTCATGTTATGAAATGGGCATAATCTATGCGGTATCAAATACTCCCAAAAAAGAAAACAAACAAAAACCCTTTTCTGGTCGTCTAGAGATTGTATAGCATTCCATTGGACTGAAAATACCAAGATTGAACTCCGCCTCATCCACAAGCAATTTTTTCTTCTTTAAATCACTGAAATTGCGGCTGCTGTTACACAACCAGCACGATTACATTAATTTATGCCAGCATTGTTCACAAGGGTACTAATGAGTATACAAACCAACATAATTGGCCGTTTGAAGCCACAGTTTGCAACATACCACCGAGGGAGGGAGCAAGCCGAACAGGATTTTAACCTAGATCTAGGTCATCGTTACGCAAGCATTCCATATATATGTGAGTATGTGGGGTTGGCTAAACCCCTTTCGACTGGAGAGGGTACATAACTCCTTTAATATCAGCTTTTCAATTATAAGGGCTTTGGCTATGGCACCACAACAAAAGGGCATATTTTTTTTACATTGACGAGGGATTTTCTATATGAGAGCTATCTCTGGGATTAGATTTATGGTGTGCTCATAGCTGTACATATATGGTAAACGACGGTCGGTGTACCCATAGACGTCCATTCCGTCTTTCTTTAAGGGAAACTGCTACTATCTGGACGCTATGGTTTTTGCTTCCTTGCTTAATTGTACTTCATTTTCTTTGGGGTTTTGAACTCCCGACCTCCTCTTGTTGTTGCTGCTGTTGTTGGCTCTGTTGGGGCTCAGCAGGAGAGATTGCAGGAGAGATTAAATAGAGCTGGGGATGTCGGTGACGGCCATGTCGTTTTTAATGTAGGACCTTCGCAGTGGGCCGGTTTGATCTGGCTGGCTAAATGTAGTGGCTTGCCAGCAGAATGCATTGTGTGGGCTGCATAGTGAGTCGTGACAATTGAATCAAATTTATGTTACTTTTAAACTTATAAATGGAAAGAAAATATATGCTGTTGATGCATTCAATATAGTGACAAAACAACACCTAATGGTTGTAGTAATGGCTACAATGTCAGCTGGATACAAGTGGTGGATAGTGGTCATCGATTTAATTGCCATGTAGGTTAACCTGACCTTTTCCATGGTGTTTTGGCGTTGTCATGTGGGTGAAGTTTGAAAAAATATGGTCAGGAAAAATGAGCGAGAAAACATTGCCCCAGAACTCAGGTTTGATTCCAAGTGTTTAAAAAATTCACAGCCCTCTTAAAAATTTGAAGGTAATCGTGACTTGTAAGCTGATTTTCGGCTTTGAACCAGTTTTTCTGGTGCTTTTTATTTGCCTGTTATGATGTTTTAGGTTATTTTATACAATTAAGCACTATAATCTGCTGTTTTTTGAGACTTACATTCTGCTTCGTTGCAGTTTGCTTACCAATACAGTGTTAATGTCAGGTTCTGCTACTGAAAACTGTGATTTCACGACATTCCTTGGGATGTGACATCAAATTTTTATGTTTTCACCCTGAAATTTCTGTCGTTGTTAAAGATTTGTGCTTCCATCGTTAAATTTGAAATTTTTGCTTCAAATTTGTCTTTCTTGTCTTTGATAAGGTAAAATTACTTTTAGCCTTAAATTCAGATTCATCTGTCTCAAATCCTTTATTTGTTCTCAATTTGGGCTACTTCTTGGCGTGTTATACTATTGAATCTTCTGAACCTTGTTTATCCGTGCTAAAGATTGGTCTCCTTCTCATATGTTGAGTCTATTTATCGCTATACGCTGTTTGGTCCCTTTTTTTCTTTAGGGGTAAGCACTTTTTGATTTTTTCACATAGGAGAGGTGCACACTTGCCTCAGTGGGAGACGAAAAGAATTTGTTCAACTAGCTTCTCTTCATTTAATATGCTCTCCTATTGGGAAGGTACATGCTTCTAGCATGGACGTTACTGGGTTGAGTTGAGTCAAGGGTACCCTCCTCATTCTTCTGGCTGTTCTCGAAATGTACATGAACATCGCCATGTTGTCTCTGATATTGTCATGAATATCACAACTGCTCATGGCCTTGATGTCTGAGCCGAGCCCAAGATTGAACCTTGTTGATTTTGACACAAACTCAACACTCTCATTGCTGTTGGACAAAGACTAAACTGACATTTGAGGATAGGGAATTCAACCTTTGAACAACCAGTTTCGTGGCTGTGTTCCAGTTAAGAAACAAATATCTGACTTAAATTCGACTAGACAGAATTCAAATTCCTTGGCGGCATACTCTTTCTAGGGAGGAGTTAGGACACCTCTAGCTTGGATGATGACCATGAACAAAACAATGAACTACAAGTAATCATGATCGGTCAAACCGCTTAGAGAAGCAATTTGAGTTGAGATCGCCATTAGTGACTAAGGACATGATCAATGGTTTGACGACAAGCTCTTATTCCAGTTGCAACTCTACATTCCTCCTTCCTATGGCACTGACGACAGCAGAATCTCTTCTTGCCTTGTCTTATGTGCCCATTTCCTGACTCTCTTTGATGCTCTCCTTCTCCCATTTTGGGGGCATGCAGGTTTTGTGGAGCTCAAATTTGTCTGATAGTGATCCCTCATATCCTCGAAAATCGACTCAATAGAGACAAAGCCAAATAATATTCAAAAGTTGTTGGAAAACTGAATTAACATTACAAGTTTGGCAAGGCTCTAATTAGTACGATAGTTATCCTTCAGATCCCTGGAAATCGTTTCAACCAAGACAAAAACAAATATCATTCAAGAGAGATGCTGCTTTAAACTTGGAACTTACTTCCAATTCAGCTTCTATTGCTGAGTTGTAAGGCTACATTTCTGGTTTGAAGTTTGTAGAAATGCCACAATTCAGCTTTCAGGAAATTATACGTTCCTTTTCAAATTCACGGAAGGTTCAAGTCTCAAGATCCTAAACAAATACAATCATACTCTTGTCAAACTGTTTGATTAGATATTCTAGCTACACTTGTATATCTGAAACACAACTTAGGCTACAACATTTTAATACTACACATTCTGTTGGAGTGCCATTGCACCACTATGGGCAATTGTTAGTATTGAAGCCAACCAAGACTTATGCCTGGACTCCCTCCAAAATTCACATTAGCATAAGGACTACAATAAACAACACCTCCACTTCAGCATGATACTTTTGTTTTGTCACATTAACATGACTTTACATCTCAAAAAGATTCTGTGAATGGCATTACTACAGGAAGCATGGCTGAAGGGTATTGAACTTTTTTCATTATCATGACAAGCACATCAACTTGCCACACTGCTTGACAGACTGAAGATAAATATATATCAGTTCAGTCATGTGCTGAGTCATCCTAAAAAAAAAACCTTTTCATGCTTCATTCCAATGGCTTTAATTCTAACTAAATAATTAAGTCCATTCTATATTCTAGCTGTAATTTTGATGGCAAATCAGGAAAATGTCGTTCTGCTCTTCTACAATTTTCCCTATCTCCTTTTCTTCAATACCAATGGTTTTGTTTGGATGGTGAATAACACTTTCTAGTTTATTCATCCATTCTTTAGGATGACATAAATTTTGTTAATAACAATTGAAATCACTGAAGGACTGCTTTCAAGCAGGCTTGGTTCAACTTAATACATAATGGTTGTGTTTATATCACTCAAAATCTTCAAAGGATTACTTTCAAGCATGTGTAGTTGAGTTTGATACATCGCTGGCTTCAAATGTAATTTCTTTTTTATTATACATGCACAAGGAAATATTGGTATCTAGAACACACTATCATCCATGCCACCCAGAGATTGTATTGTACTGCTGCCACTATAACCCCTTGGCCTGATATAATAGCCTGCAAATCATACTGGGCAGTTTAGCTAGGATTTGAAATGAGGTGGGCGGCATTAACACCATTAGTCCCAACTACTCGGGCTACCCCTGACGTGCAGTTTCAAATGTAAATTATTCTCATCAAAGATTGGTATTTTATTGGGACACTAAGACAATGTCTACTCAATTGTTACCGTATGAAGTTTGATCAAAAGGAGACATTCTCAAAAATAATGCACAGTCCTTCAGAAACTCTTAACTTTCCATCTTCCACCAATTCTTAAAATTTGAAGGTTTCCTTTATACGGGGGTTTAAGCTTTTTCCAATTAACTTACAACACAGCTGCATATGCTTCTTTTATTATTTTGATGGTAAATTGCTCTCTCTTGCTCTGGCCTGTTAGTTTAATAGTTCTGAAGCATGTAATTCCTGTAAGAGTAGACAACGATAGCCTTGTAACAACTTTTTCTACTTGTGCATTTATCTATTCACATCTGATCATTGTCTTCAACATTGTCTGATTCTTCATTGTTATCATGTAGTAGCAATGTTAAGTTTTTTTTTGTTTTGTTTTTTGAACATGTCTAATTGGTTTCCCATCTTTTTAGGCACCAATAACAGTATATATTTTGGGCTATAGTTATCTTAAGACTTATTCTGATCTTGTGACTTGTTTGGTGAGAGGTCATATTCTTCTAATTTCTATAATGCTCCTCATCAATCATATGGTTTTTTTAGCAGCTTTCCTTCTCCAACGTGGTTGATACTTCCTTGTTGTAGGTGTTTTCTTTGTTTTATTTTGAAATTTTTTCTTTTTGTGTGCATGCTGCTCTTATGGCCATGTGAAGATAAAAAACATGATGGATATTTACTTTTGATAGAATTAATTGTTCCAAACAAATTATATACAATGGAACATGGATAAGTTAGATTAACGGAATATTTATAATAAAGTAAAGATGAACATTAAAGATTATGCTAGTCCTCTATAGACCTAACCTTCCTAAAGTGTAATGTTATAAGTTGAACCTTTTCATACTCTTCATAAAGATGAACATGTAAATATTATGCTGTTGTCCTCTATGGAGCTATTACCCCTCCTTTTGGAAGGGGGTAACCCTAGTGAATTTCTTCACTAGAACCTGTATGTTTGAGCATTGGACAACACATAGTTGTTTTCATGGACATTGATGAGCTATAGGGTTTGTGACATGTGGATGGACCGTATGATGTGGCATGATACTTCTTGGACATTTGACTTCTTTCAGATTTTTAGGCATCTTGATGTTTCCCATGGAAAATCACGTCTCAAGGCAGTTCATGTTTCCCAAGGCAGTGGTGAAAACCAGTTTTGAGCTATTTTCTTGTACCAGGGCTTTTCATGCCATGCTGCTTTCTAGAATTTGGAGTTCTTGCCTTGTTTGTTCATTTTGAGACATATGCCACATCACTTGGGTGGATGGCCACTTTGGAGATATCACAGCGTTGATGTTTATAGCTAGTATAGGTGCTTCTGCATAGGCTAGGTGTCCAGAATGCAGAAGATGTTCAAAATCCTCCTTAGGTGCTTGCTTATGAGGAGGAGCAAGTGATTAATATGATTTTTCACATATGTTTAACTTAGGAAAATCACATTGACTAATGTTGTCTGTTGCACTAAGTTTCTAAGAATAAATAATTTAATTATTTAAGTGAATTAGATCAAATCTCTACCATTGATCTAAGTGGTTTAGGAATTAACTCAAGATGAAATTATAAACTAAGCCTACAGGAGAGGATGAAGACACATTGAATCATTTGAGAGAGTTATTTTTTCAAGAGAGTGAGAGACTCAAGACTTAAGAGAACAAAAAGGTGTGCAACCAGGTAATTTCGGGAGAAGGAAGAGGAGGCCGAGTTTATGGAGAGAGAGAGAGGGCCAATATTTGGAGGAGGCTGAAATCTGTGAGGGGCTGAGATTTTACAGCTAGGCTTGTGTAGGGGTAAAAGAGAGATTTGCTCCAGTGTGCAAGGGGTCATACAAAGCAAGGAAGGGGAGGCCATTTTGCAGCTAGAGAAGCCAAAGTTTTTCCAGGGCTGAGAATCTCCAACGGGCTGAATTCTTCAGGGGATTGAAAATTCAGGTTCTATATTGCTGTAATTTTTTGTGTATTCTTTGAGGGTCAATTTCTTTATTATTGGAGCCCTAATTTTTCTGAGTTAATTAAAAGTGAAGGAGAATTTCTTGGGCAAAATTTTGTGTTTTTTTTTTTTTTTTGTTGTTCTTTGTGTGGCTGATTTCTCTTTTTTATTTCGACAGCAAATTTATTTGTGAAGTTAAAATACTAGTGTATTTATCTTCAGTAATTTCAGAAAAAGATTTTACTGGGTGAAATAATTTCTAGGTATAAAATAATTGTTGAGAAAAATAAATCAGACCTGGAATTAAAAATTAACATGGAGGGTTCTAGTTTGCACATGTGGACTTACTAGCCCCCTCTCACGACTTGACAGATGATTCACTCGATTTGAGTAAACTCTCCCTTGGAGGCATCTACATTGCTTCTGAAGTTGGTGTTGAGAGGTAATCCTCTATTTCATTGCTTGTTGATGCCTTGTCACCTTGGAGAATCATGCACCCACATTGGAGGATCCTAATAGCCTTGCATGACACACTTGAAGAAAATTGTTATACTTTGTAACCCTCATTCTTTACTTTGTAGCTGATTTGGAGGGCCACCCCTCTTGAAGGGCTTCACTCAAGATTTAGAGGAATGTTTCATCCTAGAGGCCCGTACATCCATAGTTGAAGGAGACCTAGGTTGGTCTACTTGCATGTTTGAGGATTTTGTGGATGATCACAACTTTGAAGTCTTTTGAGTCTAGAAGTTGTACCTTGGAGCCACATTTCTCTTTTAGAAGAGACATTACTCACTTTTGTGATTATTTCACATTGATCATTGTATGTGTGGTTTGGCCACTTTATTTTATTGTTGTTTTACACTAGTTAGTTGGAGGAGATTGTGTTTTGCACCTCCATAGTCTAGATTTTATAATCTCTCATGAGATAATATTATTTTATTGTAAAGATGCACATCAATCTATAAATAGAGGTGCCCTTCCTCTATATGGATCATGGTTGGAATTTTGAAGCTTCCATTCCTTGGATCAAAATTGACATATCTTTCTTGGAGCATGTGGTTGTGTAAAGGGTTTTTTCTTTGTGGAAGGTTGTTATAAACTCTTGAAGCTTCTATATCTTGGTTATAATGGTGAAATGCTCAAGTCTTCTACAAGCCTGCAAGATTGATCCATTTGAGGGTAGGTCTATCACTTGGAAGGAAGATGTGCTAGGATTTTTCATTCCTTCTTCCTTTGTTGGTTTGGTGATTATTTGGTGTTGGAATGTTCAACAATATTGAGAGGGGGCATGAATCAATATTAACAATTTTTAACTTCAAAAACTTGTAAATGCATCCATAGGTGTAAAGCAAAGCACATAAAATCTACAAAACACAAATATTTTTACGTGAAAACCACATAGTGCTTTTCTTAATATATATATAGAGAGTACATTCAAATTTATCAACACCAACTAAAAGGAAGCGCCGACTCCATGGTTTATTAAGGCCAGCTGAAGGGAAGCGCCAACTCCCTGATTTATCAACACCAAAGCTTATACAAGAGTCAATATTAGTTAAAAGAAAGTTTTCACTTCTGACGGCTGCTCCTCTGTCCTTCACATACACACTCGGCTTCCTAAACACGACCTTCTTAGCAATAGAACTTCCCTCAACAAATGATCCTTGAACTCGACCTCCTTATCAACAAAACTCGACCTCTAGAAATCTGCCTCCTCCGTAGGGTTTGGTCTCCTCAACAAAGAATGTTAGATCTTCAAAATAGACCTGAAACTCACCTTCAAACACACTAGGATTTAGCCCTCAAAATTGGCCTAATTTCAACCTTCTTTGTACTAGAACTTCGTACCTAAAATTCAGTATCAACAGGGATAGGTCTTTGCTCTTAGGATAGGCCCGAAATTTAGCCTTGCACATTGGAATTCGACCCTCTACACAAATTTGAAATTCAGCCTTCAAAGAGGACAAAATTTGGTCAGCAAGAACAAGTCTGCAATCAACATTCTAACCACGGCCAAAAACCTTCAAAAGGTGTGCCAAAAATTCTTCCAAAATAAACCAAAATCCTTTCAAATGTATGCCAAAAATCCTTCGCAAAAAGTCTCTCCAAATTAGCTCCCCTTCACTTTTGGTTCATGAGGTATGAACCTTAAAACTCCTTTTCTTTGCTTGTTTGAATAGATCCGAACTTGCTTGAGTGAATGACTTGAAATGCTCCTTCTCACACCTCTTTATAACATATTTAGGGTCTAGACCGAGCTGACTTGGCCACTGGCTATATTGGTTTGTGCAACTGGCAGAATGTGTAGTGAATATTTGAAAAATCATTTCTCCTCAACCGCGAGGACTTAGAGGGAGTGCCATATACCGTTGGAAAGGTCTCGGAATAAGCTTTCCAACCATATATGTTATGCTTCCATTTGAGCTAGGTAAATGGAGTAAAAATGCATTCAAGTATAGGGTATCCAAATGGGGCATGAAAAATCCAAAAAACAATATTTTGAAATATGCTGTTTGAATATATAACTTTTTCTTTCATTTGTATAGCCTTTGACGTCAATGACAACTTCTTTTAACATTTGGTGCCTTGCTTTTTTCTTCCTTTGTTGGTTTGTTGTTACTTGGAGAACATTTCTTCGTGGACACAACTAAGGGAAATCAAAATATAAAGTACCTTCCAACCACCCCTCTAGCAAAGGCTTCCATGCGTTGAGAAAAAAGGGTACCAAGGAAGTGTTTCCTAGAGCTTTTGTCTTTTTGCCTAGCAAAACACATAAAAATACCTTTTTGGTAGATGACATTATGAGTTATTAAAGTCACTTGAGGTGACTTTATGAGTCACTAAAGTCATGTGACTTAAAGTCACTTTATGAGGTACTTTAATAAAATGTATTTTACATTATTAAAGTCACCTTATGTTTTTAAAGTGACGTTATGATAAAAAATACATTTTAACTTATATTATTAAAGTCACTTTGTGTTTTTAAAGTGATTTTATGTGAAAAAGGCACAAGGTACAAATTAAAGTTACAAAGTGACTAGGGAGACTCATTAATGAGGGTGGACACATGAAAAAAGGGGTCAAGTGAGGAAAAGATGTCCATCATTGATCTAGAAGGCTGAGATCTAATCTCAAACCTTGATCAAAAGGGTTACGGTTCTCTCATCTTAATGAGAACTAAAAAGGGAAAAAAGACAAGAGAGAGGTTCATTCTTCAAGTGTAGAGTTGGAGAAGAAAAGAGGAGGCTGTAAGGGCTTCAAGAGGAAGTTGTGAGAGCTTCAAGAGGACGCTGAGATAGCGTCACGAGAAGGGTGTGATAGCTGAGGAGAAAGTGGGAGGTTGAGATAAGCTATTAAAATTGGCAACTAGGGCCAAACTCCATGTGGGTCATCTTATTAATGGAAGCTGATATTTTTCTTGGATTCTTGTCATCGAGAAGTGTAGGATTGATCTATAGATCATCTGATTCTAATAAGTATTCATGGAGATATGAATTTATTTGTGTTATGGGACAATTCGTCAAGGTTGGCCAACAACCAAATAAACCCCACTTGTGCTCAATGTTTTAGTATAAATAGAGGTGGCCTTCAAGTCATTTCAACACACTTGGGATCTCTTCCTCTCTACATGTCTTTGGGTTTTAGTAGGAGGAGAGATCTTAAGGGATAACGCTGCCCTAATCCAAAGGGCAAAAGCCAGAACTGCCGAAACAGTCGGGAAAGCTGATGCAAAGGGCAAAAGCTGGAACAACTGGAACTACCGGAATTGCTGGAACTGTCAGGAACTACTGGAACAGTTGGGAACCACCGGAACTGCTGGGAACAGCCGAAACTGCTGAAATTGTCGGAACTGCCGGAACAGTCGAAGCATCTGTCTTCGAAGGAGAGCAGCATGCAAGGGACAACTAACTAACATTGAGACAGTTGTATGGTACTTAGCAGCAAATACACCAAGCATGCAATGTTACAGCTAGCATGCAAGGGATAGCTAGCATGCAACAACAAGCATGCTAAGGACAACAAGCAAGCAAGCAAGGTGCAACCAACACATAGGTCATTATGGAAACATGGTGTAGCAATGGCACATAATGTAGTACAATGAAGGGTACAGTCATGATTAATGAAGCGTGATGAGATACAACATAGTGATGATGGGTGCAACAAGGTGCAGCATGATGGCGAAATGCAACACAACGATAGGTGAAGGAGTCACCTTGGAGAATAAGTTGAAGCAACAGTCTTCAACTGATCTCATGTATCATCTTCTTAGAGATGATCTATGCTCTTATCTAGATAAGTCAAAGTGTTGACTTCTGTTGTTAGCATACTATCTCTCTCTCTTTGTTGAACTATTGAAGAACATATAAGAAGAATTGATCAAGGGTTTCCCCACATTGGGGTTTGTCCCTGGCTAGCGCCACATCTTGTGTCCTCTT
>APFE031473227.1:41560-54532 GCA_000404065.3 Pinus taeda
TTGGCTTGTCTTCTGCGATTTATGTTTATGTTCTATCTGCAGTTTTCTTTAATGCTGATGTGATTGCTAATCTGGAAAAGATATTGAGCTAACTGTGAAAATTGAAATAAATTGCTCTAAGCATAGAACATACCTAAAATTAACATGGTATTAGAGCTAAGGTGAAGGCAATGCCCAAGCAAGAGTGAAAGAGCAATTACTGAAGACAGTTGGGGAACAAAGGATCAATGGATTCCTCATCCCTCTTCAAATTCACCGAGGGTGAAGTCGAAGCAGAGAATATTATCAGAATGGCGTAGCAGAAGTTTCTGATGGCCTACCTAAAGATCACTTCAATGGGAAGTCCGAATCTAGGAAAGGCAAATGCTTTGGTTGTAATAAGTTTGACCATTATGTGAAGGAGTGTCTGAGGTAGGGACACATCACTTGATGATGATAACAATCATGCTAGGGACATCTTCAATGATCAGAGGAATGACAGGTAATGCAGGTCATCAAGCAAATGACCGACTCTCCAGAGAAAGCAAGGAACCCCAGGTATGAAGAATCAAATGTTGTTTTTGATAAGATAAAGAAGTGTTATCTTGTATTGGCCCTCTCCTTCAGATTCTTTGGGAATATGGCTTATTGATCGTAGTGCTTCAAGGCACCTCATCGGATAAAAGGGTGCTCTCTCGAATTTGGTAGAGATGGAAACAACCGTGGGATTATACTTGGAGTTGATGCCACCTATGTTGGAAAGGGTGTAGGGAATGTTACCCCTCAATTGAATGAGAGTAACTCTATTCATTTACAAGAATCTCTTTTATGTACATAATCGCAAGAAGAACGTGGTGTCCATCTCGGAAATGGAAGTCAAAGGTTTGAGGGTGGCATTCATCGATGGAAAGGTACATGTTAAAAAATAGAATTTTCAAAGATGCTTTTTCTTGTGGGTTCAGGGTTGGCAATTTGTATCAAGTCACAAGATGGTCCATTGGGGATCATGTCATTTGACATATCGCATCTATAACTCCGGAGGTCTACCTATGGGGCCCTACCCGATGTGAGTCAGATGGTGATAGGGATGCTTGAATTCAAAAAGAGCATGAAAGTACATGTTTGAGATGTATTGAAGGAAAATATTACAAGGGGACCATTCCCCTCATGTAGCAGGTCCACAGGTTTGGAACAACTCGAGGGGTTTGAGATTCATGATCAGGAATCTCATGTATGCAGGTGGAAGAAAGCCCTCTACGGCTTGAAGCAAAACTCCCCAGGCGTAGTATGAGAGGATTGATAGCTGTCTGATGAAGCTGAGATTCACTAGGAGTGAAACCGATCCAAACCACTACCCGAGGGTTGTGGATGATAGACCTCTCATACCGACACCTTATGAGGACGACCTATTTCTGACAGGTGCAGACCCTCTCATTTGCAGAAGTAAGAGGGAGTTGGATTCCGGATGTGGAATGATAAACTGCAAGCTTGTGACTACATCGAGGATCTTAACTTTAAGAAGTTATATGGTAGTGATGTCGGACCAGATTTGGGAAATGCCTTTGAGTTTCATAAACTCATTCACGTTGACGTTCTTGGTGAACTTCCATCCGGACATATGTTTTGCAGTTACCATGGTGAGCTCATATTTGGTTGAGCCTCACTGGATTGGTGCCAAGAATCTTTTGAGATATCTTTGGGGCACAATCTCTCATGGATTGAGATACACTGCCGGAAATATGAAGCTGCATGATTATTCGAATGTTAACTGGCAAGTAGTGTGGAGGATCACTAGAGCACTTCTAAGCGCTGGTTCTCTTTGGGTTCTGCTTCGATATCATGGATGAGCAGTAAGTAGAAGTCGGTTGCTATAAGCACCACTGAGACCGAATACATAGCTATGAGTATGATCTCGTATGAAGTTGCCTAGTTGTGGAAGCTCTTCAGTGAGCTGTTTGTACATATGATGAATACCACCGTAATCCTCTGTGACAACTAGGGGGAATTCGATTGTTGAGGAATCCCGTATTCGATGATTGCTCCAGTAGATAGACATCAGATACTGCCTTATCTGGGATATGGTAAGTCGATGAGCGAGGAGGCTCCATCGCATTGAGACTGATGTATAGGTTGCAGACATTTTGTCAAAGCCCTGGGGAAAAGTCAAATTTGTGACTTTTCCGAACAACTTTGACTCATTGAGAGACCTTCTTACAAGGGTCCTGCATGTTGCATGCATTGAGCTCTGGGAGCTCTGGGGGGCTTGGGGTACTTACCGGAGCAACATACGACCACAGGGCGACTCACCCTCCCCTGGTGGTGCGCTATGTACAGGATGACAGGTTCAACCTTCCCATGTGATACCCCGTGGCGACTATGGAACAGGATGATTAGTTCTCCTGTGGGCCAGGATGATTAGTTCTCTTGTGGCAACTGTGGAACATGATGATTAGTTCTCCTGTGGGTCGGGATGATTAGTTCTCTCGTGGCAACTGTGGAACAGGATGATTAGTTCTCTTGTGGGCCGGGATGATTAGTTCTCCCGTGGCAATTGTGAAACAGGATGATTAGTTCTCCTGTGGGCCGGGATGATTAGTTCTCCCGTGGCGACTATGGGGTAGGATGATTCGTTCTCTTGTGGACAGGGTGATTAGTTCTCCTGTCGAGGCATCCTACCCATGCAGTCTGGGACTCATGGGAAGTACCTCTCATATGATCAATGAGCAGGGAAATGGGGTTAGGGACCATAGTAGTACTATCGATGGACGCATTGATGTATCTACCGTACTCCCTATGCTAGTATGACCTCCATTGATCTGGGATCAATGACACTAATCTGGGATCAATGACACTAATCTGGGATCAATATGAGTGGTTTGAGACACTCTCTTGTGATATTGATCTGGGATCAATAAAACTGACTTCAGGCCAATAAGAGTGATGTGACACACTCTCTTAAGATGAAATTAACTTCGGGTCAGTAGAGAATGGTATGAGACATTCTCGACCAATTCTTCTTTTTCATGGTTCAGCAGAGCAGAGCAAAGCAGAGTAGAGCTCAGCAGAGCAGAGCAGTGCAGGGCACTGATGGTAGAGATAGTACAGTCGAACATATGGATCAACGGATGGAGTTCTCCCTAGTTGAGAAGGAGTGTTAAAATTGGCAACTAGGGCCAAACTCCATGTGGGTCATCTTATTAATGGAAGCTGATATTTTTCTTGGATCCCTCTCATCGAGAGGTGTATGATTGATCTAAAGATAATGCCGATTCCGATGAGTATTATGGAGATAAGGAATTTATTTGTGTTATGCGACAATTTGTCAAGGTGGGACCAGCAACCAAATTAAACCCCACTTGGGCTCAACGTTTTAGTATAAATAGAGGTGGCCTTCAAGTCATTTCAACACACTTGGGATCTCTTCCTCTCTACTTGTCTTTAGGTTTTAGTAGGAGGAGAGATCCTAAGGGATAACGCTGCCCTAATCCAGAGGGCAAAAGTCAGAACTGCCGGGAATAGCCGAAACTGTCAGAACAGCTGGGAAAGCTGACGCAGAGGGCAAAAGCCGGAACAACCAAAACTATCGGAATTGCTGGAACTGTCGGGAACTGCTGGAACTGTCGGAATTGCTGGAACTGCCGGAACAGCCGGAGCATCTGTCTCCGAATGAGAGCAACATGCAAGGGACAACTAACTAACATTGGGACAATTGTATGGTACTTAGCAGCAAATAAACCAAGCATGCAATGTTACAACTAGCATGCAAGGGACAACTAGCATGCAACAACAAGCATGCTAAGGACAACAAGCATGCTAGGGACAACAAGCAAGCAAGGTGCAACCAACACATAGGTCAGTATGGCAACATGGTGCAGTAATGGCACATAATGCAGTACATTGAAGGGTACAGTCATGATTAATGAAGCGTGATGAGATACAACATAGTGATGATGGGTGCAACGCGATGAGGTGCAGCATGATGGCGAAATGCAGCACAATGATAGGTGAAGGAGTCACCTTTGAGAATCAGTTGAAGCAACATGTCCTCAATTGATCTCATGTATCATCTTCTTAGAGATGATCTACGCTCTTATCTAGATAAGTCAAAGTGTTGAATTTTGTTGTTAACATACTATCTCTCTCTCTCTGCTGAACTATTGAAGAACATATAAGAAGAATTGATCAAGGGTTTCCCCACATTGGGGTTTGTCCCTGGCTAGCGCCACATCTTGTGTCCTGTCTTGGCTTGTCTTCTGCGATTTATGTTTATGTTCTATCTGCAGTTTACTTTAATGCTGATGTGATTGCCAATCTGGAAAAGATATTGAGCTGACTGTGAAAATTGAAATAAATTGCTCTAAGCATAGAACATACCTAAAATTAACACTGGAGGACGGATTGTACAACAAGAGGAGGAGAGTTTGTTGAGAGGAGAGACCATTGTGCAGCAGGAGTAGTGACCCTACAACAAGATGATTTCCTAGCCCCAGTGTGGCACGTAGATCAAGGAGAGACTGCAATTATCCCAGCACAAATTTCAAGGAAGTATAGGCTCAATTTTTGAGGAAATCAACAACACAAAAATTGAGGAGGCCGCATTATTTGCAAGTCTGCTATAACACATTTAAGCTGTTCTAGCGTCATTTTCAAGTAGGGATAACAACTCGAAATTTAAGTAACAACAACCCGAATTTTGAGGAAGAAGTTCTAGGCAGAGGGTGTTGATTGCAAAGGTTAAATTATTGAGCTTCTGATGTTCTATGTTGTAACATTCACTTATTACAAAACTTCTTTATGCCTGGTTATCAGTTTTCCTTATCACTCCATGCATTTAGTTTTAAATCCAAGCATGATAAAAAATTCTAAAATTTGGAAATGACAATATTTTCTGAAAACACAAATTTAGAGATTTCACAACTGCTGAAATTGCAGAAATAAAACACAGCAAAATTATGATAGCCACACACAGAAAATAACACAGTGATATGGAAAAACCCCCTACAACTCTTGGGGAAAACCAGTGTGAGAGCTCTTCTTTATTTCTGAAAATGCTTTTACAGAGAAATTGAAATACACAATAAAAATTCCAATAGCCACAAATTACAACTTATCTCGATTTTCGTGCTTGAACTCTGCCTCGAAAATCGTGCCAATCAGCGAACAACCAAAACATAAATTTTCCAGCAATAAAACAACATTAAATGCTGTACAACTTGCCTCGAAAAATGTGACTAGAACTTGCTGTACGTATTGTACAGATTTCAGCAGTATGCTTGCCTCGAAATTCGTGCCCTTGCTGCTGTCCCTCTTCCTCGATTTCTGTGCCTTTCTCTTGCTATACGGTTTTGCCTTGGGATGCGTGTCAATAAATGCTGTTGTCCAGATTGCTGAAATGTATTGTTGTTGCTCTCCTTCACTTCCTCATTGCTCAGAAATTTTCTCCTTGCTCTCTCTTCTCTTTCTCGCAAATGCTCATGAAAGAATGAATTGACCTCTTCTTCTTCTCTTCTCCTTTTAACCCTCTAAGTGACCTTTTTGGTTACCCTAAGATCTAATGGCTGAGATTCATTTAGATCTAGGGATGAGAATAAATGTGCATTTATTTCTCACTTTCTATTTTTTAATTCACCCACTTAAATAAAAACCCACTTAGCCTTTTATTTCCATAGTCACTTTTTCAGTTTCTAATTTTTCATTGACTTTAATAAAGTCACCTTTAAATTAGAATGTAACTTTACTACTTATAAAGTCACTTTTAAATTAAAATGTAACTTTACCACTTATAAAGTCACTTTTAAATTAAATTGACTTTACCACTTATAAAGTCACTTTAGGAGAAAAGTAAAAATAAATTTGGACACTTTTCCCTAGGCCAAACATCAAGGCCTTAGGGAACCACTTGTCCTCTAGTATCCAAATTTTAAGACTCCCTCTTACTGAAGAAAGTGTTCCTCACCACTCCCATATTTTCTTTGAAGTAGACATGCTTGCTCTGTGGTAAGGCTTTGGTGAAAATGTCCGCTATGAGGAGACCTTCGCTTGACAACTCCCTTTTGGACATAGTCTCTAATGAAGTGATACTTGATTTCAATATGCTTTGACCTGTCATGAAAAATTGGATTCTCCGTGAGTTTTATGCGACTCTGATTATCACAATAAATTACTGAAGGTCTCAATACCTGACCAAATAGACCAAACAACGTCTTGCGAAGCCATATGGCCTCACAACTAGCCAAACTAGCAGCCATATACTCTACCTCAGCTGAGCTCAATCCAACGGATTGTTGTTTCTGGCTGATCCATGACACAACTGCCAAACCCAACCCAAAACAACACCCGGAAATACTCTTCCTATCTGAAGCACAACCTGCCCAATCTGAATCCGTGTACCCTGCCAGTCTCACTCCATCACCCTGTCTATAATCCAGACCAAAATCCACAGTTCCCTGCAAGTAACAAAGGATGTGTTTTGCAGCCACCTAGTGCACTCTCCTGGGCTCACACATGCACTGACTCATAGTGTTAACTGCAAAACATATATCTGATCGAGTTTTGACCAAATACATCAAACAACCAATCAACTGTCTGTATAGAGTAGCATTCACCAACTCGGAATTAGAAGCGTGAAGCTTCTTCCTGTTAGTGATCATAGGTGTAGACATGGGTTTGCATTCCTCCATGTGAAATTTGCTAAGAATATCCATAATGTACTTCCCTTGTCCCAGGAAGAAATGCCCCTCCTCCTGCCACACCTCCAATCTCAGAAAATAATGCATCAAGACGATATCCTTCATCTCAAACTCTGAAGCAAGATCTCTCTTGCAACCCTCAATGAGTCTCTTTGCACCAGTGATGATCAAGTCATCAACATACAACACCAGAATGAGAGGTTCCTCACCCACCACAATGAAGTATAGGTTCAGATCAGCCTCACTCTTTGTGAAACCCAACTGCTGCAAGTATGTATCAATCCTAGAGTACCAAGCTCTAGGAGCTTGCTTCAGGCCATAGAGTGCCTTTTTCAATCTGCATACATGCGACTCCTTCCCATGCACCTCAAATCCCTATGGTTGTTCAATATAAACCCCCTCCTGAATGAAGACATTGAGAAATGCAGTCTTCACATCCATCTGGTGGATCTTCCAACCCATCTCTGCTGCAATCTATATAATGGAGCGAATAGATGTATACCGAGCTACGGGAGTGAAGGTTTCCTCATAGTCAACTCCCTCTACCTATGAGAATCCTCTTGCCACAAATCGAGCCTTGAACTTCTCGACGCTGCCATCTGCAACATGCTTTATCTTGTAGAGCCATCTGGAAGTAACAACTTATTTACCTTCAGGCCTCGACACTACCTCCCAAACATTGTTCTTCATAATAGAAGAATACTCCTCCATCATGGCCTCTCTCCAGACCTGCTGGCTGGCTACTTTCTCATAACTAGAAGGCTCGAAGTCAACAATGCTTGTTACCAATGCCATGTAACTACAGAACTGCTCAGGTGGTTTACTCTCTCTAACCTGTCTCTTTGGCCCAACAACTGATGTGGCCTCGCGCAAGGTATCTTGAAGCCACTTGGGCTTTCTCTTCCCTTAGCATACTTCTCCCACCGGAGTGAAAGAATCCTTGTCATCATTAGAAGCCTGAACTCATAAAGGCCTACCAACTGACCTCATGCCTGAAACTGTGCCTGTAGATGCTGAAGTACCGTGCGAACTGTCCATTAGTGGACTACCCTATGAATTGCTCTGTGGACTGCCCTGCATGCTGCCCGAAGAACCACCCACCTGACTCTGAGAGCCACTACTCACTGATGGACTTGACATTGTAATCGATGTACCTCTTGATCCCTAACCACTGGATCCTTGTGACTGACTTAGCTGCTCTTGAGGGTCTGGTGACTCTGGATACTCTAACTCCTGTGACCTCCTGAAAGCTCTCTCCTCGAACTTCACATCCCGCCTGACAACCACTTTCCTTTGTGCAGGAATGTAAATCTGATAAGTTTTCGAGGTCTCGCTATAACCCACAAAGATGCCCTTGTCTGCAATGGGCTCTAGCTTGGTCCTGGTCTCCTTGGGGACATTTGAATATGTAAGGCACCCAAAGATACAAAAGTGCCCAACATTTGGCTTCTTCCCAAAAAAAGCCTCCTCCAGAGTCACATTCCCCAAGGCATGATGTGGACTCTGTTGGAAATAATACTGGGAGGGGGGGTGAATCAGTATTATCAAATCAAACACTTGTTCATTTTCATACTTAGATATATATACGCTACTTCAGTTATGGGAACCCGCGTATATACGCAACCTTGTCTAAAGCAACCAGCGTATATTTGTAAACTTTATGATTCAGTTAATCCATTAAATGTTGATCTTTAAATCAGTGCATCAGAACTTCATTAACCATAAGAACAGTGAACAGGTGCAATAAAACAGAACAGATCATCACACACATGAACACAAGATATAAGGTGGAAACCCAATGTGGGTGAAAAGCACCTGCTGTAATGCTTCTCTATCTTCTTGTTAATAAGAAACTTCTTTTTACAATATTTCTGTACTGGTGCAATCTTATACCATTACGCAGGCTTCTACCTGCAGAAGGCTACAACCTTCTCTTGTTCTCCAGCTTCTCCTGGAAGGGAGCTACAACCCCCTTAGCTCTTGTACTAGCTGATGTACTAGAACGTAGGTGCTGACCTACAAAAGGCTACAACCTTCTCTTTTTTTCCAGGGACCACGTTTCATAAATTTTCAGACTAGATTCATAAGTAACATCAGTCAAACATCAATTATATCTGTATCAACCAATCCCCTTTGCACCAACCAAAACTGAATCAATCATTTACTTCTCTGAATGCTGTAACCAAAATATAGTAACAGTAACCAGACACCAATCCTGAACCCAGAATAAACAGAAGTAGCTAAAACATATTTTATGAGACGTACGCTACTTCAAGATGAAGAACCTGCGTGCATACGCTTCTGTATTAAGGCAAACTAACGTATACGCTGTTTTGAAATACCAAACCAGTGTGTATATGCGCCTTTGCTGCGTCAAACCTACGTACAGATCCATAAAAGATAATTTACCCTTTTCAATTATTCAGACATCAGTTATACCCAGATTATCAGATTTATAGATCAAGTCATGCGCTAAATATAATAGATCAAAATCACACACATATATTTCTCTTCAAGCCTTGAGATCTTGACCCATCAATAGAACATATCCTTCTTCTAGCGCTCGTGTTCCTCCTTGATTCAGATCCAGCTATGCACCATAATGCAATGACCAATATTCTAGATCTTGCTCTCATAAGATATTCAATCCTTGAGTGAGTCCTTTGCTTAATGATCTCCTTCCCCTTTTATAGTCTTAGGCCTTACTCAATACTGTGGTCCAAAACCACTTAGAACCAATACTTGGGACCCAATACCTGGGTTCAACACTTCGGACGTGACACCATGGTCCAAAACCATAGGTCCAAATACCAGGGACTAAATACCATGGACTAAAAAACAAGCTTTCCCACATGTACGCGCTTTTCCTTGCATGAAAATGCGTGCATACGCATACGCGCCTTTTGATTGGTGATCCCGCATGTTTACGCGGCTTGGTTAAGAGGAAGCTGCGTATATCTCTTTTTCTTTCATTCTGAGAGCCTGAACTGTGATTTGTCATCTAAGTGAGTTGCCTTCAAAGACAACACCCGTGTCATAGTGCCAAACCTGTGTCATAATGCCAACAGACTCTTGTTCTGCAAGTACACAGCAGTGTTGTAGGCCTCTGCCCACAAAAATAAAGGTAACCCCTGATCATGAAGCATGGCTTTGGTAGCTCCTGCGATAGATCTGTTCTTCCTCTCTGCAACCCCGTTATGCTGGGGGTAGTCAGGAACTGTGAACTCCCTCCTAATGCCTGCCTCAGCACAAAAATCAACAAACTCACCAAGGGTATACTCCCCTCCATTGTCCGATCTAAGGACCTTGATCTTTCTATCTGTCTGGGTCTCCACAAGAGCTTTGAACTCTTGAAACCGCTTGAAGACCTCACTCTTGGTCTTCAAGAAATAAATCCAGGTCTTACTGGAGTGGTCATCAATGAATAAAACATAGTACTCATAGCCACTCAAGGATACATGAGACATCCGACCACTCACATTGGTATGAATCAAGTCTGGATCATGAGTATACTGAGATCATAATTGTGTTCAGGATGAATGTCGAGATAGAATGTGATACTGTGGGATCACCGAGATCCTTGTCATCACTGCTACCCATCCGAATTTACAATCCTGTACCCATCCGAAATTCATTCCTGCACCCATCTGAAATTACAATCCTGCACCATGCAAAATTACAGTCCCACACCATATGAAATTGTAGCCCTGCACCATATGGAATTACAGTCCTGCACCTCATACAAAATTTCAGAGATGTCTGAAATTCTATTCTTCTGTGGTGACTTTAGCTGTGTATATATAGTACTCTGCCTCCTTCAATAAGCCGACCTGTCATCATGAACTGTTGTGTCTCCACATATGAGCTGACCTGTCATTTAAATATATTTTGAGGCCGACATTCCTGCCTTCTTCATCGTTTAGCAGGCAAACTTCTTCAAGAGGTTTGTGCTTGTCTTGGAGGGTTGTTCTAGACACTAGGTTGACTCATATATATTACATATATCCTCAAGAAGAGCTCTTTACACATGATTTTGACTCTTTGACTTTACTAGACCTATGGAATGAGCAAGAAACTCATTCATATAATTTATAAAAATAATATTTCTTTTTCTTAACAAGTACAAAGATCAAAATTACATTGACGAATACCGAACCTAGTTACACTTTTCTTCAACACTCCCTCTTAACTAGGGAGGTATTTACAATGGTACTTGGTTATTCCCAATCTGAAAAATTTCTCATAAGAACTGGATTGGTAATTTCATCTGTATAGCATCATATCAACCAACATTGTCACAGTGCAAGGCCTTGACTAACAACTCCATCTCTCTACGAGACTTTGAGTTACAATGCTGGTGAAACCAATGATTTATAGACACCTTCATCATTGTCTCTCAAGGTACATACCCACCCGGGTGTTCACTGAGTATGACCTTTTAGGACTATTCTTATCTTGGGTTCCCAACCCTCAAAGAATATCAATCTTCTTGCCTACCCTTATCTTGGATGCCCTACACATCCTCAAAGAGTATCAAATGCCAGATGATTACCCAATCCTCCCATTCTTTCTTCCCAAGTGAAGACAAGAATGTTGTGTCTATCATGTGTCTACATTTCCATTCATGGCCTTCATCTAGACTTACGACTGTTAGTCCTGGTCTAGTGCATGACACATGAACTGAAATAACACAATTGTCACTCCTTTGTAATCAGGGATGATCTAATTCAAACTCCCTCTTGATCAGGGACTTGTTAGAGCTTTCTCTTAGCTAGGGACTCTTCTATACATCAACAACTTCTTCTTCATGGGTTCTTCAGTTGCTTGATCAACTTCTCTCCTTGATGTCATGGAATTTAGTTGAGCTTCTTCCTTGTAGGGCAACAACCATCGATCACTTTCCTTCTTATTTTGTTATGTCATTCCTTTCTTCATGGAAAGTGGCCTTCTTGGCATACAAATGGAACTTTCTTCATATGGCTACTTCTTTTTTCTCCACGCTTCTTTCAAGAGTTTCCATCCATTGCATGAATGTTGGTTGTACTTGTACTTACAAGTCTTGTTCTAGTAGCCCAACATGAACTCATCCAGATATTATTCAAGAAATCAAAACATCATATTAAATTAAATCATACCTTACGAGATGGCTCTTCATCATGACATCTTCCTGTAGGTATCATCATCCTGCATACATGTTGACACATCTCCCAAAGATATCTATTGTCAAGGGTCTTCATCTTTTTCAGACTTTCATCGGAGTCTTCATATCTTTCCAGGAGATTTCCTAGTCAAATCTTCTTGGTCTTTTGGATTTTGATTGCCTTCATCATGGTTGCATATCTCACGATCTCTTCCTTCCTCACACTTTCCATTTCCAAGAGCTTTCAATCAGAGTTTCTTAGTCAACTACCTCATACTTCATATGAGGACATTTTATGTTGATTTCATCTAGTGTGACTTATGCCTTCTCGCATTCTTTCAGAGGAGAAGATCTCTTGATCATGCTTCTCAAGTTAGAAGTAATGATTCATGTTATCTACAACCATATGACATGACATTATAATATACAAGCATACATCCCTCATTTTACCTTTAGGTCATCTAGGCTTCTTCCAGCAGCTCCCTTGATTGAAAAGATCTTCAATCCCTTGATTTGCTTCATGTTATCACACCATTATCCCATGAATTCCATAAGTTCGAGTTCTTGATGAAACACTTGCTCCCTCTCTAGATTAGTGAACCCTCCGATGAGGATTCCTTTAGAGAATCTTGAGGATCTTGCATATCCCTATTTGGTAGATGTTTCCTTTTTGCCTGGATGTATGATGAGCCTTATCCTGGATGACATCTTTCTTTCCTTCAATGTTCAATGAGATTCCTAAGAGCTATATCCTTCATGTTTGACTGCCATGGATTTTGTTCCTTTTGTCCTTCATGATATCCGTGGTGATGTCATGAGATCTTGTTTCTAATGCTTTCATGATGCCATGATGCATCTTATTATCATTGTCATATCTTATAACACAAGATATAGGAGCTTAGGATAGGATCCTTTTGTGAGGGATACTATCTTACTCATAGGAGAGATTTGATACTCCCTCTTTCCTTAGCCCTTTTCTTTAGCTTCCTCCATATTTCAATGATATGAACTTCCAAAATCTTTCTATAGCATTGAATCTCAACTATACTTATTTTTGTCTTTGGTTGAGGATCTGTTGACCCTGCTGCCCGCACCTACCTACGAGTCAGTGAGAAAAGCCTTCAACCCCACAAGGTGTGGTTGGTGGCAGGGAACTCAGAGAAG
>APFE031473234.1:0-12125 GCA_000404065.3 Pinus taeda
AACATGAGTTAAATAATGAAAATGATTAGTATAAGAGTGTTACAAAATAGTAAAACATAAAACAAACAAACAATATAATAATAACATGAATTAAATAATGATAATGATTAGTATAATAGCGTAACAATATAGTAAAACATAAAACATAAAACAAACAGACAACATAGTAATAACATGAATTAAAATTATTAGTATAGTAAACACATGAATTAAATAATGATAATGATTAGTATAATAGTGTAACAATACAATAAAACATAAAACATAAAACAAACAAACAATATAGTAATAACATGAATTAAAATTATTAGTATAGTAATCACATGAATTAAATAATCATAATGATTAGTATAATAGTGTTACAAATTACTAAAACATAAAACAAACAAACAATATAGTAATAACATGAATTAAAATTATTAATATAGTAATAACATGAATTAAATAATGATAATTATTAGTATAATAGTGTTACAATATAGTAAAATAGAAAGCATAAAACAAACAAACAATATAGTGATGTTGATAGTGGTTAACATCCGCTGAGACCAAAGATTGGTCTATCGGACCTAAAGAAATAAATTATTTATTTTGATTTAAGATTTTATTCTTATGCTCAAAGAGCTTGGAGAGAAGCCTCCCGAGCTCACTATAATTTTGACATTGTGAAAGGCTAGGAATGTCAGTATTGTAACAAAGATTGTGAAACTGGGATCTAATGTGGTTGTACGCGGTGCACTCTAAGAGGAAGTGGTTTTCATCCTCGATGTTCCTATTATCACATATATGGTAGATCCTTTCCATCCATTGCATTTTAGGAACTTCCCAATGACATGTTTCACTATGGAGCTCATAAGAATTCGTTCTAATATTTGCCATATTAATTTTTTTCTTTGAGCTTGTTAAAATAGAGAGTTATTTTTTATCTTCTAGGGTGGGGTTGATGACGTTCTTATAATAACTTAATTTTCTTTTACTCGCTAAATCTTTCTCACACCACTTTTTTCTTTGAACTTAGAAGTAACAATATCTTTAATGTTATTTATGTTTTGCAATGCATCATTCTCGTTGATCTCCAAATAGTTTAACAAGGCCCTTGTGTCTTTAGGCCACCCCCAATTAAGTCTTAGGTGGTTTTGTCCGGAATTTAAAGCTAGCTTAGGAAGTCTATGATAATCTATGTTATTGAGTTTGTGCTTGTACAACAGAAACCTAATCATAGCTAGGGTCTCAATAGGAGAAATACCTACTTCTATAAGGAGAATAGGAGAGTGTTGGGTCCCTATAATACTAGTGATTACACCATTACTATTGTAGTTGTATCCCTTATTAATATTGTTGTGCCCATTTTGTCACCATATTTTTATTACTATGTCCTATAAAATCCCTCTATTGTGATTTTGTGGATTTATATTATTATTGTTAGGTCGGTTGGGTTATATTGTGACTCCTTAGACTCCTATATATAAAAAGGAGGTTTTTTCATTTGAATCATCCAAGAATTTCCCCCTCGAAGAGGCTGAATTGTAAGGTGTTGATCTACATTTTCTATCTTTTTCTTGAGCTGGTTTCATAACATTTAGTATCAGAGCTTTGGATTTTAGGGCTTCGCTACTCCAAATAGGTCATCGTGGCATTTTCGCTATAACTTTTTTTCCTGTGATGTTTCAGAAGCTAAAAAAACCCATTTGAGAAGAGATCGTGCTGAATCTCGGGTCCGAATTTTAGAGCTTTTCGTGCTATATTTGCATAGATATAATCTGAGGAATTTGGTCTTTTTGCAGACTCTTGAATTACACTCCAAATAGGTGACCCAGGAAAAATTGTCATAACTTTCTCTCTGAGAATTGGATTGAAATTTTGTAAGAAGGTATAGAAAGAGGATGCACTATAGTTTCTTGTATATATTTTTTAGAGCCAAAGATTGAAATAGTGACTCGTGGCACATCATACAAGTTCGCTCTACTGAACTAGTCTATAATGAGGTCACTCTAGGAGATTTCGTATAACTCTTCCTTGGAAAATCCAATTTGGATCACACTAGTGGCATTCGAAAGAGGATACAGAGGGCTACTACAGGCTGCAATTTCAGAACTAGATGATCCAAAAGTACAGAGATACATCAGAGACAATATCGAGTTGCTACAAAGTGATAAAAGGTGTGTAGTTTTTTTTAAATTTTTGCTTAAGTTTGGTTTGAAAATTTATTTTGAAGGAATTCAAAAGGCATAGTAGAGCATTATTATCGGTAACTGATGCCCCTAGGAAAGAAAATTCAAACACCTAGTAAGAAACCTAAAAGCTCTAGCATGACACATGAAGAAGAGGAAGAAATGCTACATGATATATCAAAATTACAAGACCAAGTGCAACAAAGGTCACTCTCACAAAAGCTAATAGAAGCTAAAATAAAGGGCGTGGAAGCTAAGATGGATGATTTGAAGATAGATTTGAAGACATATTTGAAGAGTAACATGGTAGATTTGAAGACAGATTTGACAAATTTTCTATAAGAAATACTTACTAATGGCGAAAAGGTAGTAAAGGAAACTCATGATGCGAACAAAATAAATGTTAATCATGATTTCATACACTCTAATGTGGGATCGAAGACCCACCATATTACAAAAATCTATATGAGGAATTTTGATGGCAATGATCCCACAATGATGGGACCCAGCCCACTTGGCGTATCCCTTTACACTTTTAAGTTACACCTGGACGTTTACGTGGCGGTTGTATGTGTGTTTGTTTTTCCCGCATTCTGTAGCTGGTAGCTGGGCATTAACTGTGGGTGTAAATGTGTTGTCCTTCTGCTTTGGTAAACGATGTTACCCTAACCCTATGTGATTTCTCGATTGTTCCTTGTCATTCTTGCCGTTGGTTCTGAGGGTTTTGAGCTCTGCGTATGGAAGTATGTCGAGGGTGTTGTATCCTGTTTCTGTTGGCTCCGAGCTATGATTTCATGGCTGTGGGTTGATTTTATGCTTGCTCTGGTTATGGGTGGAGGCCTACTCTGCGCGTTTTGCTATTTGTCCGCCTGTATGCTTCGACGGTGTTCCGCTCTGGGGTTTTCTTGCAATCTCTAGTAAGTCGTTTACCCACTTTGTTACTCTGTTTCTAATAAATGAGTTTGAGCTCTTCATCCTGGTTGCGTCTGCTGTAACTGTTGGTTGCTTGTAAAGAAGTTTGGTTCGAGTCTGGGTTGTTTTAACACTGGTATTGGGCTCTTTCTGCCCCATTCCTGCATGTAATTTCAGTCTTCTGGTCCTTTACTTTCGAATCTGGTTTGGTAGTGATTTTGGATTATGCGTCTGCTAGTAACGTTATGCTGTTCGTGGTTGAGCATACAGGAACAATGTAAAAGTTAATTCACCCTCTGCTACAGGTAAATGCTCTTTCTCTGATTCAATGTTCACTCTCTTTTTGTTATGGGTCTAAACAAACCTACTACTCTGGTCTCCAGTTTACTGTGGCGTCCTCTAGTTCGAATGCACGGATCCTCCTCACGTGGTCTCCAGATGAGGGTTTCTTTCCCTTTTCCCTTTAATTTTTATAATGCTGGTTTGGTTTCCTATCAAGGATTTCGAACCCTTTAGGTTCTGTTGAACTCCAATCTCACTCTCGTTTGTTTGATTGCAGGTCTTCTCTGGTGGCCTGGAGGGCGCACGTCCCTGTCTGCAAAAATGTTCAGTAGCGTAAAAGTGGGTAGGCCTGTAACCTATATTGTCTGTCTGTCTCGAGGTTTCTGCTCCGAATATGTTTCACTTGTTGTTTTACTGTTCGAATCTGGTGGGAGTCACGTCCGCTGTTGTCTTTCTGTTATGAGTTCACTGGATTGTAACGCGGTCTCAACAAATCCTTATTTTGTGCTTGGAATCAAACCCTAACGAGGGTTTTGCATTCGTTGCTTGTCTATAGTTACTGAGCAAATTTTGATCTTGTTTTTGACTGTACCAGTCTCCGTAATATTTAAGGGAACTCGACTTTTTCGATTTCGACTATGCAGTAATGTTTACTGGACAATATAAATGTAAATTGTTTTCTTATGAAAGGAAAAAGGAATGTGTTATTTGGTACCTGTAGCCTTCGCTTGTGGTTTTGTTACGTTTCTTGCATAATTATTCTTTTACTGGACTCTTTACTTGTTGTTGGTTTCGATTAGCTATGCGTAACTGTGCTGCTTCAACTATATCTTTGTGTGCTTGTTTGGTAATGATTTCGAATACAGTTCATACTCGTACAGTAGCCATAATATTACGGTTAGTTTACAGAAATGTAAAATCCTGTTAATTAAGTATGAGAGATCAAATCAATAATCTAGGAAATAAGATAGATGGACAGTAATTCTCTGGTACTTTTGAATGCTTGATAATTCTATTCTTCAATTACTCAACTTGTTCTCTACTTGACTAAAAGACCCTTTCTTTACATGTATGTTTGGCGTTTATAGCCTCTGTCTTCAGTTAAGGCTTGCAGTTTTGCCTCTTTCTTTTACAAGGACAGTTACATACTACTGTTCCTATTTGTAACCGTAATTCTTTGAACATTCCAAGCCTTGTAAAACAGTTAAAATTTATTTTTTTCTAATTACAGAAACTACCCTTAATTTGATAATGAAACTAACAATAATCCTAACTGGAAAAGTAAACCATCTAACTGTTGCTGACTTGTAAAATAAAATAGAAAGAAAAATGATCTTCAACAGAATTTAACAATTCAGTTTCCTGCTTGTGAACCTGGTTGGAGTCTTTCTGCCTCGTCACTGTGAGCTGGATGCTCCTGCATCAGGCTCTCGGGGTGAGAAAAGATCATGACTCTGGTTCATGAGCTCCTCCAATGATGTCCCTGTTCGTTCAATCTGCCTGGCGTCAAGCCAAGAGCTGTCCTCAATCGGACGGTTCTTCCACTTGACCAGGTACTGAAAATAATTTTTCCGCCGAGTACGCCTAACTACCTGAGTTTCGAGGATGCCTTCGATATCAGGAGGTTGGACATAAGGAAATTGTTTCTTCAAACTGTCTGTGTCTTCCTGGGTGTTCCGTGTGGATTGTCCGGGTTCATCCTTCCTTCCTTCGAACAGTTCGCCTGTATACGGAAACAAATCTGCCACATTGAAGATAGGTGATAGGCCTACTCCAGGTGGTAGTTGGATTTTGTAGGCATTCACTGAAAACTTCCGCAAGATCTTGCAAGGTCCTATCTTCTTGTATTTCAGTTTGTTGTACGTACCTTTAGGAAACCGCTCCTTGCGTAAGTGTACCAGAACATCATCCCCTACCTCAAAATGAACTTCTCTTCTCTTCGAATCTGTGTGTTCCTTATACTTTGAGTTGTTGTCCTGTAACTTTGCCTTTACCTGTTCATGTAAATCCCTCATTGCATTTGCAAAATCTTCTCCATCCGCACTCCGTCGTTCCTGTAAACCAAGATCCTGAAGCTCATGCACTCCTCGAGGGTGCATGCCATAAAGAATCTCGAAAGGACTGAGACCCGTGCTACGATTCGGCGAATCGTTGTAAGCAAATTCTGCTTGCGCCAGCACTCGGTCCCTCATTCTAGAATTTTCTCCTACTAAGCTGCGTAACAGATTTCCTAGACTTCTGTTCACAACTTCTGTTTGCCCATCGGTCTGCGGATGGTAAGCAGAACTGTAGCTTAATTGGGTGTTCATCTTTTTCCATAAGGTACGCCAAAAATGTCCCGTGAACTTTACGTCTCTGTCTGATAGGATGGTTGTTGGTGACCCGTGTAATCGGATAATCTCATTAAAAAACAAGTGGGCCACGTAGGTGGCATCACTAGTTTTCTGACAAGGTACAAAATGTGCCATTTTCGAGAAACGATCTACTACCACCATTACCAAATCATACCCTTTCTGTGTTTTTGGCAGTCCTAATACAAAATCTAAACTCACTGAATCCCAAGGTCTGCCTGGAATAGGCAATGGCGTGTACAGTCCTGTGTTCTGGCTATGTCCTTTTACTAGTTGACACACCTTACACTTAGCCACAAAAAATTGTACATCCCGTCTCATTCTTGGCCAAAAGTAAAAGTGACTAAGTTGCTCTAAAGTCTTTTCAATACCAAAGTGTCCAGCCAATCCCCCATTGTGTTTTTCACGAATGATATTCTCCCTCATAGAACAGCTAGGGATACACAGTTGTCCTCCCTTGAAAAGTAATTTCTCCTGTATATTGTAGTCCAACCAATGATTGTTTCCTCGTATTAAAGGATTCTGGCACGCCTCATAGGCTTCTCTGAAATCTGTGTCTGTCTTATAAAGATCTCGTAAATGTTCAAAGCCCAAAACCTGCACAGTGCTTTCCTGCAATAGTAAAGCTTTTCTGCTCAATGCGTCGACAACCTTATTCGCTTGCCCACTGATAGGCTTCAGTACAAAATTAAAACTCTGTAGGTACTCCACCCATTTGGCATGCTTATGATTAATTTTATGTTGCTGCATTACATACTGTAATGCAAAATTATCTGAGAACAGCACGAACTCGTTTCCCAACAAATAATGCATCCAGTGTCTTAGCGCCTGTACTACTGCGTAGAATTCCTTATCGTATGAGGAGTACTTCTGCCTACTCTCATTCAGTTTTTCATTGAAGAATGCCACTGGTATGTCCTCCTGGCTGAGTACAGCCCCGATTGTTGTTCCACTAGCATCACAACGTACCTAAAATAGTTTTTGAAAGTCTAGTACCCTGAGAATCGGTTTTTCTGTTATTTTCCTCTTCAATAGCTGAAATCTCTTTTCTGCTGCTTCTGTCCATCGAAAAGGTTGGCTAGCCTTTTTGATGGTCTCCAGCATAGGAGCACAGATTCTGCTGAAATCTCTAATAAACTTTCTGTAAAAACTAGCTAATCCATGAAAACTTCGTACCTCAAACAAATTCTTCGGTGACGGCCAATTCATGATTGCTGTCACTTTCTCCGGATCCATCTTTAATTCATTCTCTGCTATCACAAATCCCAGATAAATTAGTTCTCTCTGTAAAAATGTACATTTCTTCAGATTGATCAATAACTTGTTCTGCTGTAGCTTCTCTAACACTTTACACACATGCCGGAGGTGTTCTTCTCGTGTCTTACTAAAAATAAGTATGTCATCCAAATAAACAATTACAAACTTCCCTATATATTCCTTTAGCATCTCATTCATGAGTCTCATGAAGGTGCTGGGCGCATTTCTCAACCCAAACGGCATGACCAGCCATTCATATAGGCCCTCATTTGTTTTAAAAGCTATCTTCCATTCATCTCCTTCACGTATCCGAATCTGGTGATATCCACTTTTTAAATCTATCTTAGAAAAGTAAGTTTCCCCACTCAAACAGTCCATCATATCATCCATGCGCGGTAACGGAAATCTGTCCATTATGGTGATTTTATTGATGGCCCTGGAATCAATGCACATCCACCATTCTCCTCCCTTTTTGGGGGTGAGAACTGTTGGTACAGCACATGGGCTCAAACTTTCTCTGATCAATCCTTTATCCAATAGCTCCTGCACCTGTTTTTTGATTTCTTCATTATCCTTGGGGCTCATTCGATAAGCTGCCTTATTCGGCAAGCTGGCTCCTGATATGAAATCAATGTGGTGACTAATGCTCCACTTGGGAGGTAACTTATCCGGCAAGTCGTCTACTACTATATCTTAAATTCTTCCAACATCTGCTGTATTTCTTTAGGCAAATCTGTGATTTCTGTGTGTAACAAAACTGTCCTAGTCTTTCTTACTACAGCAAAATTCATCTCACTATTTTCAATTTGCTTCAAAAAAAATTTTCCGTTCATAAGCAACGCCTTTGGTTCATTTCCTTCAACTGCCTCTTTCTCCTCTCTGATAGGCACAAGGGTATGCTTAACCCCATCTTTTTCAAACTTATAACAATTCAATACCCCATCATGTGTCACTTTTCTGTCAAATTGCCAAGGTCTGCCCAACAAGATGTGGCACACGTCCATTGGCATAATGTCGCAAATAATTTTTTCTTTGTAACATCCTATCTGGAATTCCACTTCACTCTGCTCATCCAGCAGCAACTGTTGTCCTTTCTATAACCACAAAACTCGATATGGAGTGGGGTGTTTCAGAAGTTTCAGTCCTAACTTCTCCACCATCTCGACTGACACCAAATTGTCAGTACTTCCGCTGTCAATTATCATTTTATAGAACTTACCTTGCGACTTGCAAACTGTTCTGAACAGAGCTTTCCGTTGCGTCTGTTCAATACTCTCATCAACTGGTTTCACCAAAACCTTATGCAGCACTAAAGCTTCTCCTGTTTCTGGGGCATTTTCTGCCTCTTGAGGAGGTGCTGCTGCTTCCTCTGGCTGCGCCACATATGCGCCTCACTGTCCAGTTGAATCTGTCTCTGGGCACTCAAAAGAGCGGTGGCCCCACTTGTGGCATCTATAACATTGGTATCCAGTTCCCCTTCCACGACCATTTCCTCTACCGCGCTGAAACGATCTGCCACCCCTCGTTCCATCTCCTTTTTCTGTAGTTCCCGAAGTCTTTGAACTGCTGGCTTCTTCGCTGCGGCTGGCAGTGCGGCCCCTACCATAGGAATGGCCTCTTCCTCTGTTAGACCCACGTCCTCTCTGGGAATTCTGTCTCCGGTTAAGATTTTCCTCTGCTTTAACTGCACTCTGATATGACTCCTCCGTATTGTATCCTCATATATTCCTCATATATTTCACATATCTGGCTGTCCTCTCTGCTGTATCCTCTGTATATATTTCTCGCAAGTTTACTCGATAAAATTCCTCCATATATTCTTTCACCGTCAGACCTCTCTGTTTCAAGTTCTAAACTTGCCTATATAACGCAATTTGATAATCTCTTGGCAGAAATCTGCCCTTCAATTTAGTTACCATCCTTGCCCAAGTCTTTATCGAAGGCTTGTTCAACCTCTTTATCTCATTCTGGACACTGTCCCACCACAGGGTTGCGTGTCCTTTCAGCTTTGTTGCTGCAAACTTGACCCTACGGTCTTCACTAATTTCTTCACATTCAAAGTACTTGTCCATCTCACTAATCCAATCTAATACTACATCAATCGATAAACTACCATCATAGGTTGGTAATTCTGGTTTTGGTTTACTATTTGACAATAATACAGACTTCAATACTCTCACTTCTGGTGAGTCACCTTCAGCCCCATCTGCTGGTGCGTCCACTTCTTCGTCACTCACATCACCTAACTCTGGATCTCTCCTTCTGCCTGCCTCTACTGCTTACAATCGAGCAGTAAGAATTCTGAGTTCTTCTCTTAACGCCTCATCTGCCATTCTATGGGCACCTCTGCCTCGTCCTCGTCTGCCTATATCCATTTCTCCCAAATATTTTCAACTCAAATTGCTCTGATACCACTCTGATGGGACCCAGTCCACTTGGCTTATCCCTTTACACTTTTAAGTTACACCTGGACATTTACGTGGCGGTTGTATATGCATTTGTTTTTCCCGCGTTTTGTAGCTGGTAGCTGGGCATTAACTGCGGGTGTAAATGTGCTGTCCTTCTTCTTTGGTAAACGATGTTACCCTAACCCTATGCGATTTCTCGATTGTTCCTTGTAATTCTTGCCGTTGGTTCTGAGGGTTTTGAGCTCTGCGTATGGAAGTATGTCGAGGGTGTTGTATCATGTTTTTGTTGGCTCCGAGTTACGATTTCATGGCTGTGGGTTGATTTTATGCTTGCTCTGGTTATGGGTGGAGGCCTGCTCTGTGCGTTTTGCTGTTTGTCCGCCTTTATGCTTCGACGGTGTTCTACTCTAGGGTTTTCTTGCAATCTCTGGTAAGTCATTTACCCACTTTGTTACTCTGTTTCTAATAAATGAGTTCGAGCTCTTCATCCTGGTTGCGTCTGCTGTAACTGTTGGTTGCTTGTAAAGAAGTTTGGTTCGAGTCTGGGTTGTTTTAACACTGGTATTGGGCTCTTGCTGCCCCGTTCTTGCATGTAATGTCAGTCTTCTGGTCCTTTAATTTCGAATATGGTTTGGTAGTGATTTTGGATTATGCGTCTGTTGGTAACGTTATGTTGTTCGTGGCTGAGCGTACAGGAACAATGGAAAAGTTCATTCAACCTCTGCTACAGGTAAATGCTCTTTCTTTGATTCAATGTTCACTCTCTTTTTGTTCTAGGTCTAAACAAACCTGCTACTCTGGTCTCCAGTTTACTGTGGCATCCTATGGTTCGAATGCACAGCTCCTCCTCACACGGTCTCCAGGTGAGGGTTTCTTTCCCTTTTCCCTTTAATTTTTGTAATGCTGGTTTGGTTTCCTATCAAGGGTTTCGACCCCTTTAGGTTCTGTTGAACTCCAATCTCACTCTCGTTTGTTTGGTTGCAGGTCTTCTCTGGTGGCCTGGAGGGCGCACGTCTCTGTCTGCAAAAATGTTTAGTAGCGTAAAAGTGGGTAGGCCTGTAACCTATATTGTTTGTCTGTCTCTAGGTTTCTGCTCCGAATATGGTTCACTTGTCGTTTTACTGCTCGAATCTCGTGGGAGTCACGTCCGCTGTTGTCTTTTTGTTATGAGTTCACTGGATTGTAACGTGGTCTCAAAAAATCCTTATTTTGTGCTTGGAATCAAACCCTAACGATGGTTTTGCATTCGTTGCTTGTCTATAGTTACTGAGCAAATTTTGATCTTGTTTTTTACTGTACCAGTCTCCGTAATAATTAAGGGAACTCGACTTTTTCGGTTTCGACTATGCAGTAATGTTTACTAGACAATATAAATGTAAATCACTTTCTTATGAAAGGAAAAAGGAATGTGTTATTTGGTACCTGTAGCCTTCGCTTGTGGTTTTGTTATGTTGCTTGCATAATGATTCTTTTACTGGACTCTTTACTTGTTGCTGGTTTCGATTAGCTATGCGTAATTGTGTTGTTTCAACTATATCTCTGTGTGCTTGTTTGGTAATTATTTCGAATACAGTTCATACTCGTACAGCAGCCATAATATTATGGTTAGTTTACAGAAATGTAAAATCCTGTTAATTAAGTATGAGAGATCAAATCAATAATCTAGGAAATAAGATAGATGGACAGTAATTCTCTAGTACTTTTGAATGCTTGATAATTCTGTTCTTCAATTACTCAACTTTTTCTCTACTTGACTAAAAGACCCTTTCTTTAGATGTATGTTTGGCTTTTATGGCCTCTGTCTTCAGTTAATGCTTGCAGTTTTGCCTGTTTCTGTTACAAGGACAGTTACATACTACTGTTCCTATTTGTAACCGTAATTGTTTGAACATTCCAAGCCTTGTAAAACAGTTAAAAGTTATTTTTTTCTAATTACAGAAACTACCCTTAATTTGATAATGAAACTAACAATAATCCTAACAGGAAAAGTAAACCATCTAACTGTTGTTGACTTGTAAAATAAAATAAAAAGAAAAATTATCTTCAGCAGAATTTAACAATTCAGTTTCCTGCTTGTGAACCTGGTTGGAGTCTTTCTGCCTCGTCACTGGGAGCTAGATGCTCCTGCATCACACAACATGGATATTACAGATGGAGAAATTTTTCGATCTCAATAATATGAAAAACACATAAAAGGTACATATTGCAACTTTATATTTGGAACCAAATTAGTTTGTATGGTGTCAATGGCTTTGCTATCGTAAACAAATTATCAATTGGGCAATTTTTACAAAAGAATTGATAGCACATTATGAGGATACAAAAAGAAACACTTTTTTTAGCCAATTGATAAGTCTCAAACAAAAGGGTTCAATAAGGGAGCACATTGAAGAGTTCCAAAAATTGAACATAAGGGTAAAAAATTATCCAGAGGAGCATAGGATTGATGTGTTCATAGGCACTTTAAAGGATAATATCCAACATGATGTTCGCCTTTGGGAACCTGATTCATTAGAGAAGGCACTCAGGTTAGCAAGAAAAGTGGAAAGAAAAATTATGGCAACTAGGAAGCATACCACTCACAACTATAAATATGGAAGTATTGTTGCCCCTAGTCTTCCAAAACCTATAAGGTTGACACCACAACAATTAGAAGAAAAAGGAGGAAAAGGGATTTGTTACAGTTGTGATAGCAAATACACTAAAGGTCATAAGTGTGCTGAGAAGAAATTATTCTGCATAGA
>APFE031473237.1:0-29381 GCA_000404065.3 Pinus taeda
ATTAAAAAGTTAATTTGACTAAATCATTTTTGTCCCATCATGATCTATGCATTTTATTAAACTCTATTTAATGAATTTAACTTAACAATCTGTCAAAGAAGTACAACGCGTTCACTTGCCGTGCCTCACCGGATCTCGAATTTGACGGAATTTTTTTTAAGACGTATTTGACTGGTTACAAAATAAATTCACAAGTCAAAAGCATAAATTTAAAATTGCTTCAATTTTTATTAAGAATTTTTTGTAAGCGGGGCGGGTCTTTCCGATATACATGTCTATTAAGTACCCTGGAAGGGTAGCCCAGGATTTGAACCCAAGACTTTCGGTTCAGTACCCTGGAAGGGTAGCCCAAGATTTGAACCCAAGACTTCCGGTTCAGTAAGACTTCATTTCCACGGCCATTGCCGCTTGAGCTATCCCATGTGGACAACTTTTATTAAGATTTTATTTTAGCTAATTGCTTTAATTTTTAAGAGCTATTATTAATAATTATATTAATTTAATTGTTGAATTTTTGGGTTTTTTAATCTTTTAGAAGTTATTTAAAAAGTTAAATATATTTTAAATAAATTAATTATTATTAATAGTTATTTGTGAGTGTTCCTTTAATGGCTCATTTCTAAGTTGCAAAAGCATTTTTGTTATTAAAAGATCACTGGTTTAATCTTGATTTTGATAATGTTTTTTGGATTTTGATTTTGATAATATCATAAATTGTTAGTTAACATTTAGAACTATTTAATGTGGTTCATCTTCCCTAATGAAACACATTAGATGGTTGGTAATGTAGACCAATAAAGACATTTTCAAAATTAATTTGAATCTTAAAATTCTTAAATCAAAGGTTTAATTCTCTTGACATTCTGGCTCCATGGTTATGGGTCACCAATTTATAATCCGTAAACCACATAGAAAAAAATATTATTAAATTATATAATGATCGATAATTTTGTATTTTTAATATTTTTCAATTAAAATTAATTGAAAATAGAAAAAATTGTTAAAAACGCAACTTTGAAATGTAAATTGTAGTTTTTTTCTTTTTTACTTTTTTTTAATAATCCAATTATAATCAAAATATATCTACAAAAAAACATATATTAATTTATCAAAAATTGTGTAACTAATAAAAATTGTTTCACACAATTCTATTCACAACACTTTAAAAAAAATTAAACACTTTGTTAATTAATTTGTGAATAAAAATTATAATAAAATTAAGAATTAAATAATTATTTTTAATAACCCATACTCATTAAAAATAAATAAAAAAATAAAAAACAAACCAAAACCAAAACCAAACACACCCCACGCGGGGAGGAAATCTCAAACTGGAACGCTAGCCAACCGATTCTTTTGATGACAAGCCAAATTACGGCGACAAATTGCAACTAATTTGACTTTATTTTCTCTTCCCTATTTGATCCTTGACATTTGTATTCAGAGCAAGTCGCTTTACAACTGTAGATGCCTATGCTTGTCGGGCCATTCTTATTTCCAACTCCACTGCAATATAAATGCAGTCTGACATGCAAGGGGAATAGGGGTTGCTTTGCATTTATATTTCTCTCAAAGTTGACTTTGGCATGTTAGCAGCAAGGCAACCCCTATTCCCCTTGCATGTCATGAGCATTTATATTGCATTGGAGTTGGAAATAGGATTTGCCATGCTTGTCGTGCCTAAGACGACTTCTTCCATGAAAATAAATACGAAACATCCGTCGTGCGTAGACCCCAGCAAAAGGGCAGGAAGGCAGTGGGCACCATGAAGCTGAGATTTGTGCACGAAATCGAACGTAGGCATATACACTTGCTATTCATTTATAACCTGATAACATGGGAAATATGGCTCGCATGTTGAAACTCCCCCTGAAATGATACCTAAATGATAATCATATTTACTAGGGTCTGGAATTTGTTTCTATTAAAAATAAAGCATTAATAAAATAAGCAATGCTTTAAATCTTGAAGTGTCTATTTTTTAATTCTAGGTTTAATGATGTGAGTTAACTAATTTTGATATTTCGAATGAAATGATTTCACTCCAGGTATCCCCTCCGTGTAGGGAAATGATTCTGGATTTGAGACTTCTGTGGTGTAATATTTTTGATTCAGACATCGGAGATTCCATAGTAATAAGATTTTCCTGCCAACGTTTCGAATCCCAACTGGGATCCATCATCAGGGCAACTTGAAGCTTCAAGTGCCCTGATGATGGATCCCAGTTGCGATCCGAAACGTTGCAGAAAAGCCTATACTGTGAATTTCCGATGTCTGAATAAAAATAATTTTGATATGTTTAATTAATGAATATTTTAGTTATTTTGTTTATTTTAAATCTAAAAGTAATATAGGTTATATGTTAACTATGTATTTATTAAGATAGAGAGATTAAATTCCTTTCACTTAACAAAGATTACATCCTCAATATATTTAATCTCTATGGAGTTGGTATAATACCATGAATCAATACCACGGCTTCTCAATTTTAATTAAATTTTTATTTATATTTATTTATTTATTTATGTTTAATTTCATTGAGTCAAAATGTTAAAAAGAACAAGACAAGTCAGAGAATTACAACATCTCTACCATATTGGGCTAGAGAGTGTCTCTGGTTGCAAAGGTTCTATGTTTAAAGCAGCCTAGATCTATCTTAAAACCCAATCTATCAGCATCGAGAGGGATCAAATATTTTGGGGTGGAAACCTTTCCTCAAGTTTTGCACTCAAAAAGGAGGTTTGCACCCCAAGAGATTTGATCCCTCTCGACACTTAATAGATCCGGAGTTAAGATGGATCTAGGTTGGTTTTCATATTTTTCATATCTAAGTTGGATCTCTCTCTCTTTCTCTTGTCACCCTTTCTCTCTCCACCTTTCTCTCTTTTATTTATTTCTTCTTCCCTCCCTCTCTTTCCCCCTCCAAGTCCATCTCTCTCTCCATTCCTCTCTCCTTCTTTCTCTCAAATCCTCTCTTTTCCCCTCTCTCTCTCTCTATCCCTCCCTATCTCCTTCTCTCCCCCTAATTCGTCTCCATGTCTCCCTCCCCTCTTCTCTCTCTCCCCTCTCATTCTCTCTCTCTTCCCTCGTCTCCTCTCTTACTTTCTCTCTCTCTGACTCCCTGATGAAAATGAGATTTTGGGGGTTGCCCAAAATCCCAAATTCTTTAAAAAAAATCTTGATCCTTCCCTTCAACCCATTACAAGCATGCAATATAGGATTAAAATCTCACAACCACAAGGTAATACAATATATAGCAATATATAATTAACACAGAACATGAACACATATTTGTATATTTACGGAACAGTTGTAAAATTAAGGCATTTCAGCCTTAAAACAAGCTCTAGCTCGACTACATCTTGCCACTCACAAAATTCCTCACAAAACAGATATTCCTACACCCCTATGGTATTACAATTATATAAGAATTTTAGGAAGGATCAATCCTATCCTCTCCTTATTTCCTCCACAAAAGCTTCATGCATGAAAGCTTTAAATCTGCTTTATCCTTTTTAAATCTATTTTCTGCTTTAAATCACGCTTTTCTTTTATTCTGATCCTCTGGTTTGCTTTGTTGCTGGTTGCTCCTGCATCAGACTCCCGAGGCACAAAAATTTATGACCTCCTGGTCATATGCTTCTGGTCTTTAGAAATTTTATCCACTACATTCCTTCACTAGAATTCTGTGAGCTGCAACCAACCTCTACAGTAACAGCCTCCTCTGTTACACGATACCTCACCAAGCCCTCCCGGACTCGGTCTTTTGGCATCCTTCTCTAGGTTGCTGCAAATCTTCTCATCTTCTGCTGCCGCCATCTGCACAATAGCAAGACCATAAACTCTTCATCTTTAACTCAACTGTACCTCTTTCCACAGAATCTTACTGCTCTGATACCACCTGATGAAAATGAGAATTTTGGGGGTTGCCCAAAATCCCAAATTCTTTAAAAAAAATCTTGATCCTTCCCTTCAACCCATTACAAGCATGCAATATAGGATTAAAATCTCACAACCACAAGGTAATACAATATATAGCAATATATAATTAACACAGAACATGAACACATATTTGTATATTTACGGAACAGTTGTAAAATTAAGGCATTTCAGCCTTAAAACAAGCTCTAGCTCGACTACATCTTGCCACTCACAAAATTCCTCACAAAACAGATATTTCTACACCCCTATGGTATTACAATTATATAAGAATTTTAGGAAGGATCAATCCTATCCTCTCCTTATTTCCTCCACAAAAGCTTCATGCATGAAAGCTTTAAATCTGCTTTATCCTTTTTAAATCTATTTTCTGCTTTAAATCACGCTTTTCTTTTATTCTGATCCTCTGGTTTGCTTCGTTGCTGGTTGCTCCTGCATCAGACTCCCGAGGCACAAAAATTTATGACCTCCTGGTCATATGAGCAGCATGGAGCGCAGAGGAAGATTCTGATGATGATGGAGAGATGAATGCTCTACCAGTGAAGAAATCACGAAGGAAACAGGCTCGAGGATCTTGTTTTTTTAAAGAAATTGGGATTTTGGGCAACCCCCAAATTCCCATTTTCATCACTCTCCCTTGTCACCCCCTCTCTTTCTCCACCTCTATCTTTCTATCTTTGTTCTTTCCTCTCTCTTTGCGCCTCCAACTTTGTCTCTCTCCCTCCCTCTCTCCTTCTCTCTCTTGATTCCTCTTTCTCTTCCTTCCTCTCTTGTAACAGCCCTGAGTTAAGTTCCCATGTAAAATAAATCAAATTAAGGTCATGAGACATGCATTCCAAGTTGAATGAGGGAAAAAACATCACATTGAGGATCACTTATGGACAATTATTTATTGTCTATGGGAATTGGCATTTGCAAATGAAAAAGACAATAAATGACAATTAATTAAAGAAATAAAGAAAAATAGGAGAAAAGGAAGGTGAAGAGACAAGAATATGCATGCAAGAGAAAATAAAGGGAATTGAAGGAAAAGAAAAATAAAAGCAAAGGGAGAATATTCTATGGCTTTCTTAGTCACTCTTAGCTGCTTTGAGCTACTCTTGGTGACTCTTGGCCACATTCTAGCATTCACTTGGACATTGAAGCATTTTCACTTGGAGTTGGAGAGAGGGAGAGCACTTGGATGCAAGCAAGCAAAAAGCATGGGGCCTTCACTTGGAGAGAAATACTATACCACGTGCATTCATATTGGGGGATATATATTGAGGGAAAAATGACAAAATATATTGAGCATATAATAGGGGGTAAAGGGGTTTTATATTGGTAGGTATAGAAATGGACCTCAAAGTTAATGAAGAACTATAAAAGGGTATACAAAATGTTAATGAAAAAATGGATACCTACAATATCTAGTGAAAGTACGGGTTTTTTTAATTTGGGAAGGTATATTGGGTTCACATCTGTAGAGGTTCAATTGTAGAATTGAGGCTTCTGCGATCCATATCAAGTTATGAGAAAATATTTCGGTGTAAATCACAGTATGATATATTTGTCAACGCATTTCGAACCAACAAGTGTGGTTCAATATCAGGACAAGTTGAAGAATCAGACCAAGGTTGCATGTTAAATAGGGAGAGTAGATCTTCTAGCAACTAAGTTTGACTAGGAAACGGTTATAAGGGACTAGACTGGATTAAGGGATAAGGAGAAGGACCAATATATATCTATATATATATATATAATCAATGAGTTACTATCTATTATTATAATATACTCTCGGTTCTTGAATTTTCAATTAACAATTTTATTATAATGCTTAACTAAACTAGTAGTATTAACAATTAAGAAAAATTAACTATATTTATGTCAAAATGTTTCATAGTGAAACATATTAATAATATAATGTATTTATTATCTATAATACCTAATACTTAATAATCCTAAGTTATTAATGGCTTGTATATTATTATAGGTGGAGCCCAATAAGTCTATTTAAGCTATCTAATAAATTGTAGATTAGATATATCTATTGTTGAATTGAGGCTTATGTGATCCATAATAGTTGTAAGTAGAACTTCGGCATAAATCACATAAAGAGAGACATTTGTCGACGCGTTTCGAACCAACCAGTGTGGTTCATCGTCAGGACACGTTGAAGAAACAGATCCAGTTTTGCATGCTAAAAAGCTAGATCTGTTTCTTCAACTTCGAGACCTGCAAGCGTGCCCGTTCAAAATGATGAACCTTAGATGCAATGGCTTTACCGTGCAGGGAATCAATTGTTGAATTGAGGCTTCTGTGATCCATAATAGTTGTAAGTAGAACTTTGGCATAAATCACATAAAAAGAGACATTTGTCGACGCGTTTCGAACCAACCAGTGTGGTTCATCGTCAGGACAAGTTGAAGAAACAGATCGAGCTTTTCATGCTAAAAAGTTAGATCTGTCTTCAACTTCGAGACCTGCAAGCGTGCCCGTTCAAAATGATGAACCTTAGATGCAATGGCTTTACCGTGCAGGGAATCAATTGTTGAATTGAGGCTTCTGTGATCCATAATAGTTGCAAGTAGAACTTCGGCGTAAATCACATAAAGAGAGACATTTGTCGATGCGTTTCGAACCAACCAGTGTGGTTCATAGTCAGGACAAGTTAAAGAAACAGATCCAGCTTTGCATGCTAAAAAGCTAGATCTGTCTTCAACTTTGAGACCTGCAAGCATGCCCGTTCAAAATGATGAACCTTAGATGCAATTGCTTTACTGTGCAGGGAATCAATTGTTGAATTGAGGCTTTTGTGATCCATAATAGTTGTAAGTAGAACTTCGGTGTAAATCACATAAAGAGAGACATTTGTCGACGCGTTTCGAACCAACCAGTGTGGTTCATCGTCAGGACAAGTTGAAGAAACAGATCGAGCTTTGCATGCTAAAAAGCTAGATCTGTCTTCAACTTCGAGACCTGAAAGCGTGCCCGTTCAAAATGATGAACCTTAGATGCAATGGCTTTACCGTGCAGGGAAACAATTGTTGAATTGAGGCGTCTGTGATCCATAATAGTTGTAAGTAGAACTTTGGCGTAAATCACATAAAGAGAGACATTTGTCGATGCGTTTCGAACCAACCAGTGTGGTTCATCGTCAGGACAAGTTGAAGAAACAGATCCAGCTTTTCATGCTAAAAAACTAGATCTGTCTTCAACTTCGAGACCTGCAAGCATGCCCGTTCAAAATGATGAACCTTAGATGCAATGGCTTTACCGTGCAGGGAATCAATTGTTGAATTGAGGCTTCTGTGATCCATAATATTTGCAAGTAGAACTTCGGCGTAAATCACATAAAGAGAGACATTTGTCGACACGTTTTGAACCAACCAGTGTGGTTCATCATCAGGACAAGTTGAAGAAACAGATCGAGCTTTGCATGCTGAAAAGCTAGATCTGTCTTCAACTTCGAGACCTGCAAGCGTGCCCGTTCAAAATGATGAACCTTAGATGCAATGGCTTTACCGTGCAGGGAATCAATCGTTGAATTGAGGCTTCTGTGATCCATAATAGTTGCAAGTAGAACTTCGGCATAAATCACATAAAGAGAGACATTTGTCGACGCGTTTCGAACCAACCAGTGTGGTTCATCGTCAGGACAAGTTGAAGAAACAGATCAAGCTTTGCATGCTAAAAAACTAGATCTGTCTTTAACTTCGAGACCTGCAAGCATGCCCATTAAAAATGATGAACCTTGGATGCAATGGCTTTACCGTGCAGGGAATCAATTGTTGAATTGAGGCTTCTGAGATCAGAGGTTTAGGCTGAAGCCTTTTCACGTGCGGTAATCTCCTTGATTCTTTGGATTTGTTGTAGTACTTTCTTGACACAAACATCTAATTTTTATTATTTAAATTACTTAGTATTATTTGAAATTGTGGGTTAATTTTTTTATTATTAAAAATATGTGTTTAATTTATTATTATTAATTAAAAATATTTATTAATTTTTAAATGCGTAAAAAATTTAAAATTTTTAATTAAAAAATTGAAAATTTGACTAAATCATTTTTATCACTTCATGATCATGATCTTATAATCTTATTTTTTTACTTAAAATGTATTTTTAATTATACATTTTTATTAAACTCTGTTTAATGGATTTAAACCAAGAATGTGTCGTGTCAAAGAAGTAGAACGATGTTCTCTGGTTGTCCTGGCCGGGCCTCGAATTTGACGGAAAATCTTTTTAATTTTTTAACGTATTTGACAGGTTATAAAAAAAATATGTCATAGTCTAACTAGCCGAAGGAGTTGCCCAGAAAGTTATAGAAATTCAGGGTATATGTAGAGAAAATCCGGCAAGGATTTTTGTAAATCCAATTTATAGTTGTTAAACTTCAAAATTTTAGGTGTTCTAGACATTTTTGATGGCGCTGAATCCATTTCCACCATCAAAAACACGATTCAAACACTGCCTCTACAAGATTTTTTGAATTTTTTTTGCCCAGATTCTAGACACTTTTGACTGTCGAGACAATTCCTCCGCCTCTGTAAATGACTCCAAAAAATATTACAATTTATCTAAAAATTATAAATTAAGTTAAATTTTATTTCACACAATTCCCATTAAAACTTTTAAATACTTAAACATGTTATTAATTAATAAAAATAATATTCAAATCAAATTACTATAAAATAATTAAAAATTAAAATATATTTTTTTAATAACTAATTCTCATTTTTATATTTAACCAAATTATATCATCTCATATCGAAAGCTTATGTGGTTCATAATTTAAGCAAAAGTTTCTAAATGATTTCTCCTAAAAAATCTTCACTTAAAAATTGTCATTTAATAAAAAACAAACCAAAAACACACCCCACACCGTGATTAAAATTCCATTCAATTGGCTAGGAAGAGATCTCAAACTCCAACCCTAGCTAACCGATTATTTTGATCACAAGCCATGCTTTACTAATTACCGATTATTTAAATTCATTTATATAATGAAAAAATTATTTTAAATAACCAAACAAATACGATAAATATTAACTTTTTTTAAATTTTTTATTAATTTTCTTTTAATTATTATGTTGTTAGAATTTCAAAAACAATAATTAACTTAGACCAAACAAATTTTCGTTAATAATAATATTTTTTTGGTTACTACCAACGTATTTTTAGTAATGCATTTTATTAAACTCCTGTGAATGTGTCGTGTCAAAGAAGTACTACTGTTGTGTCGGGTCGGGCCTCTAATTTGACAAAACATCTTTTTAATTTTCAGACCTATTTGACAGGTTACAGAAAATTCGCAAGTCAACATTAAGTATAAATTTATAACTTCAATTTTTATTAAGATTTCGTTTTAGCAAATTCGTTTTATTTTTTAAGAGTTATTATTAATAAATTATATAATTTGATTGTGATTTTTTGAATTTTTTAAATCGGTATCACGTGAAGTATTATTTTTAAAATTAAATTTATTTAAATAAATATTATTAGGTTATATAGTTTGTTTGAGATTTTTGTATTTCCTAAGTTTTTTATTAAATTTGACTAAAATTAGTAAGGATAAATCACAAGTAATTGTAAGTTGTGCATAGGGGTATTTTCACGGTGTTGAATTTAGTTATGCATTCAAAAATATATTTTAGATAACAAAAAATCACGATCACAATTTGTCTCATAGAATTCACCAAAAGCTTCAAAAAATAAAAACTTTTTTAACAAAAATTAGTACTTCTTTTTATTAAATCCCTGGGAGAATTACATGGCCATTCTGCTCAAAGATATATGGGATGTCATGTCCATTCTGCTCAAAGACATATGGGATGCTAGAGTGTATCTAATTTTCCTTACCTAGATTACAAGAAAAATTCTCAGTCCTAACTCTAATTTTGTTTGTCGAGAAGAGTATAGGCAACAAAATTGGAAGAAAAAATATAAACATTTGAAACCAAACATGGCAATTATGATTAATTTGCAGGGTCTAGTGGTTTATTGAGGTCAATACCACGAGAGGGCTCAGCAGGTAGGTTGGCTTGATGATCCGAATTAGATCCTAAAAACTCTCTAAGTTTTAATGACTGTTTCAAATTATGCTAAAAGATTCAATTCCTAGAAAAGATTGAAGCTATCAGAAGGAATCCTCATAACAATTGCAGTTGTGGCCAGAGCGGAGCAACGAGGACCCTCGGTCGAGCATGCAGACCATTAGCCCATGGTAAAGTGTAATGGCACAAAACTGGCAAAACCAGAGGCCAGATCAAGAAACAGAGGTGGATTCTGATACAGGTATCGCAGGGCGTCCCCCTCAATGAAGGAAAGCCCCAAAGCGCCCGGACCCGAAATCACTATAAAATTCGAAAAAGTAACTATTTTGGTTCTGTAGCGCAGGATTCCCCAAAACCGGCAGGGTATTGGAAGGCTTCGAGGTGGTAAGCAGTTTTGATTGAGTCCCACACGATGCCACACATCAAGCGACACACGTCCAGCGGAAGAGAGAGAAAACTGCCTGCATTGGACGGGTAAATGTTGTGCGACTTGTCCACCTGATATGAAGGATGATCGTAGGATTTGTGGGGTCCAGATCGATGATGGAGATACATCTCGATGACTGACTGGATTTGATAGGTCAAAAAGCAAGATGACAAGGGATTTGAATTCTGACATGGATGATGAGTTGGGAAACAATTCGTGTTCGCGAGCGATCTTGAAGCAAATAGATTTAACAACCATTCGAATATGATTAAGGGAATATGACACCCAGTTCATTAGCAAACAGGTGGCCACCTCCCTGCGAGGCGTTACCCAGTGATGATGATGCAGAGCAGAAGAATTCGAACGAACAGAGGAAAGGAAACCAGAAAGCTGGGAAGCGGAAATGAGCAGTCAAAGAATAGACTGGCTTTAAAGCCATGAACTTAGAGAAGCAGAAGATGGGCACATACAGAGACACAAGAAGCTAATAGTAGAGAACAAAGATTAGAAGCCGAGCTGACCTAAAGGCAACATCGAGCCAGATAGAGCCAGAGAGAGTCAGAGAGTCTGTGTACTCCATTGAAGGCTTGAGAGGTTCAAGCAAACTCCTCGGCATAGGCTTGTCATACTACTGTGACCCTCAGAGGTCGATTTTTAGTAAGGAGAGTCTGTGCACTCCATTCCTATTGACTTCATCCTGTTTAAGCGAGTCTCGAATCGAGCTCACTGTTGTAAAAACTCTGCTTAAGAAACATAATAGAGAGGCCACCACCGAAAGGCTGGACCAGGAGACGTAGCCCAGGAGCATCAAGTGAACTTCTTATTAAACATGTTTTCTTTACATGTTTGACTGTTATGTTTTCTCCGATTGCCACAGTGTCTATGTATTCTAGCAATCTTATCGATCCATTGCATAAGTAACATAGGAACATCCATGCACATGAGTTTGTAATACCATTAATTCTTTTCTTAGATAAATTCCAGATCAAGTGGTATCAGAGCTCTAGGTTTACTAAGGTTAGACAAGTTTGTGTTGGATTTTGTTGTTGAATGCTAACTAGATCAAAGCTTAAATTAGGCAAAGGAGAATTGGCCGAAACTAACCCGCAAATTGGAAGAGTCTATTCTAAGAGGAAAATGTCAGAAGAAAATCCCTTGGAATCAAACCCCCAGTTCATGGATAGTTTTATGGCCCTAAGATCCATGGTGGAGGAAATGTATAGGGACTTTAAGAAACATAGAGATGAAGATTCATCAAGCTCCAAACAAGACAAAGGAGTAGAAGAATCTCTCCTCCATGACCACTGTAAAGGCAAAGGGAAAGAAGAAAATTTTCTCACACCTCCTAATAGCCCTGAAAATAAAAAGAAGACATCTTTGATTAAATTAGAAGTTAAATTTGATTTACCAATATATGATGGAGAGTTGAATGCAGAGAAGATGGATAATTGGATCAGACAGATTGATGTTTATTGCAGAGTGCAGAGCATTGACTAAGACAAGAGTAAGATTTAGCTAGCCAGCATACGCCTTGGAGGCACTGCCTTGGTATGGTGGGAAGGCAGGACAGAAGTTGACATGAAGAAACATGGTAAGATTCTTTCTGTCTAGAGTGAATTTGTTTATGCAATTAGAAAGCAATTCTATCCACTAGCCTACATGCAGCAAGCCATGATGAGCTGGAAAACTCTTCGACAACTAAAAGGGCAAAGTGTACAAGGTTACATTCAGGAATTTAGGAAAAGAGCTTTGATTCTAGGAATTTCTTTAGACTCACCTAAGACTCTGTTGAAGTATATAGGTGGTCTACATAGCTACATGAGGCACACTATCCTCATGTTTAATCCCACTAGCATAGATGAGGTATTTGTTTAGGCTACGCATCTAGAAGCTAGAGGTAATAATGGGAACCCAAAAGTTGGGGGATCATCCCAACCCACTACAAGCAAAAATAAGGAGAAAAGAAAACAGAAATGGAAAGAGAGGAAGACAAACACTGTATAGAAGAGCAAGTTGTCATGCACATACTGTAAGAAGGATGGGCATGACATTGAACACTGCTGGATTCTGCATCCGGAGTTGAAACCTAAGAATTTTGAGGGTAAGAAGAAAAAGACTGTTGCAGCTATTCAAAAGGATTTGGGTTCAGACTCAGGAGATGAAGCAACAATCACAGCCATAGGTATAAAAGGTTGTTTGCTTTAGAGAATGCAAAAATCAAGAAGTAGGTACAAGAGTTGCTCGAGAAGGGGTTCATCAGACCTAGCACATCACCATGTGGGTCTCCAATTGTTTTGGTGAAAAGATAGATGGTTCGTGGAGAATGTGCATTGATTACCAAGCACTAAATAAGATAACGATAAAAAAATCATTATCCCCTTCCTCGCATAGATGATCTATTAGATCAGTTGAAAGAAGTTTTTTATTTTTCCAAGATAGACTTGCATAGTGGCTATCATCAGGTAAGAATCACAGAGCAAGATGCATGGAAGATTGCTTTCAAAACAAAGTAGGGATTGTATGATTGGCTAGTTATGCCTTTTGGCTTAACTAATGCTCCTGCTACTTTCATGAGAGTAATGAATGATGTACTCAGACGTTTTCTTGATGATTTTGTTATTGTATATCTAGATGACATTCTTATATTTAGCAAAACGTGGGCAGAACATTTAAAGCATGTTAAGAAGACACTAGATGTTTTGAAAAGAGAAAAACTTTATGTTAAACTCTCAAAATGTGAATTTGGAAAAACATCTTGAATTATTTGGGACATATAGTAGGTGGTGGTGAATTTAAGATAGATCCCTCTAAGGTTGCAATCATTATAAACTATTCTAAACCCAAATCTGCTACAGAAGTTAGAAGCTTCTTAGGAGCAACACAATATTGGAAAAATTTTATTTCGAACTTTTCCTTAATTGCAGCTCCTTTACATGTTTTGACAGGATTGAACAAGGTGTTTCAGAGGGGAGGTAAACAGCAGAAAGCCTTCGACACCTTGAAAGAAAAGATTAGTACAGTACCAGTACTAGCACTACCCGATCTTCGAAGACCATTTGAGATTGAAATAGATGCTAGTTACTATGCTATGAGAGCAGTGTTGATGCAACACAGTAAACTCATATGTTATCATTCTGAGACATTTAGTTCTACAGTAGTTAACTATCCCACATATGACAAAGAATTGTATGCATTAGTACAGTCTGTGAAAAAGTGGAAACATTACTTAATGGGCAAAGAGACAGTTATACATACTGATCATCAACCACTTCAATATCTACACTCCCAAACTAAGTTGCAGTAATCAAGACACTATAGATGGATGGGTTTTCTATAATAGTTTCATTTAGTCATCAGATATAAAAAGGGCATACACAATAAAGTTGCAGATATGCTATCTAGACCAATTATAAATGCATCCACTATACTTAAGTATAATTCAGTATTGCATGAGAGCTACATTGAACAATATGCTCAAGATATAGATTTTAAAGATGTATATGCAACTTTAAGTCAAGGAAAATGAGTAGAAGAATTGGATTATCATCTTAAGGACCAACTCTTGTATCCTTGTGGGAAGCTATGCATTCCACAAACTAAAAGAGTAAAGATAATTCGAGAAGCACACACTTCTCTAATATGAAGTGACTTTGGTGTAAGTAAAATGGTTGCACAGCTATAAAGATTTTGTTATTGGCCAGAAATGAATGAGACAATTTATAGATATGTAAGAGGGTGTACCATGTGTGCTAAAACCAAGCCCAACAATAGAAAACTAGGCTTGTACACTCCACTACCAGTTCCTTCTCATCCTTGGGAAAGTGTTTCCATGGACTTTGTTGGAGGACTGCCTAAATCTAGGGAAGGTCATGATTATTTATATGTTGTTGTGGATAGCTTCAACAAAATATGTATTGTAATACCTTGTAACAAACAGGTTACATCTGAACAAACTGCAAAGTTTTTCTTTCAGCATGTATGGGTTGATTTTGGATTACCCACTTCCATAATATCTGATCAAGATACCCGATTTGTTGGGAAATTTTGGTTAAGTTTGTGGGAATTGATGGACACCAGGTTGAAGAAGAGCATAACTTTTCACCCGCAAACAGATGGCCTAATAGAAGTGGTCAACAAGACAGTGATCCAGTTGCTCAGAGGCTATTGCAGCAAGCATCCCAAACTTTGGGATGATCATTTATGTTATGTGCAGCATGCTTACAACCGAGCTAAACTTCTTCTACACAGATATCTCCTTTTGAGACTTGTTTTGGTTTCACACCAAGGTCTCCCTTGGATTTTGTCTTTGGTAAAGAAATAGCAGTTGATAGAAACAGTGATGTGGATAAGGCAACCAAGTTCATTGAACAAATCCAAGAGATTCACCAGAAAGTACAAGAACAACTAGAAAAGATCCAAGCCAAGTACAAGGCAAGGCATGACAAGCATCAGATGGAGCATAGTTTCCAAGTTGGTGACCAAGTCTGACTATATATCAGCAAAGATAGAATGCAAGGTGAAGGAAAGAAGTTGAAGCCAATAAGGTATGGACCTTCCAAAATACTTGAGAAAATTGGTGAGAATGCTTTTTGCCTTGATCTACCAGCTTACATGCACATCTACTCAGTTGTTAATGCAAACAACTTGAGACTATTTGAACCTTCATTAATTGAAGATCCTGAAGAGTAGAGTCAATTGCCTTCTATTGATGATCTATTACCTGAACATCTTAATGAGTGGCAGGAAGATATCGTTCTGGACAGGAAGGTAAGAACTACACGTAGAGGGGATGTTGAGTACCTCAGGATTGGACTCAAAGGTTCAAAGCTAAGCAGTGCAAAATGGATAGAAATTGAGCAAGAGAGGAAGCAATACCCTCACTTGATTGATGCTTAAAAGAAAACCAACTTTTGGTGGTCCAAAAGTTTTTTCAGTGGGAAGGCGATGATCCGAATTGGATCCTAAAAACACTCTAAGTTTTCTTGATTGTTCAAATTATGCTAAAAGATTCAAGTCCTAGAAAATATCGAACTTATCAGAAGGAATCCTCATAACAATTGTAGTTGTGGCCAAAGCGGAGCAACGAGGACCCTCGGTCGAGCGCGCAGATCGTTGCCCATGGTAAAGCGCAATAGCACAAAACTGGCAAAACCAGAGGCTAGATCAAGAAACAGAGGTGGATTCTGAAATCGCGTATTGCAGGGCGTCCTCCTCGGTGAAGGAAAGCCCCGAAACACCCAGAGTCGAAATCTTTATAAAATTCGGAAAGTCGGTTCTGTAGCGCGAGATTCCCCAAAATCGGCAGGATATTGGAAGGCTTCAAGGCGGTAAGTAGTTTTTACTGAGTCCCACACGATGCCACACATCGAGTGACACGTGTCCGGCGGAAGAGAGAGAAAACGACCCACATCGGATGGGTAAATGTCATGTAACTTGTCTGCTCAAAACGAAGGACAACCGTAGGATATGGGGGGCCAAATCAACGACAGAGATATGTCCCAATGACTGCCCGGATTGGATAGGTCAAAAAGCAAGATGACAAGGGATTTGAAGTCCGATCTGGATGATGAGTTGGCAAATGATTCGTGTTCGCGGGCGATATTGAAGCAAATAGATTTAACGACCATTTGAATATGATTCAGGGAATCTGACACCCAGTTTGTTAGCAAACAGGTGGCCATCTCCCTGCAAGGCGTTACCCAGTGATGATTACGAATAACAGAGGAATTTGAATGGATAGAGGAAAGGAAGCTAGAAGGTCGGGAAGCAGAAATGAGCAGCCAAAGAACAGACTGGATTTAAAGCCATGAACTGACAAAAGCAGAGGACGAGCAAATACAGAGATGCAAGAGGCTAATAGCATAGAAGAGAGAGTAGAAGCACCTGATGGTAGCATCAAGCCAGATAGATCCATAGAGAGTCAGAGAGTCTATGTACTCCATTGAAGGCTTGAGAGGTTCAAGCAAACTCCTCAGCATAGGCCTATCAAACTACTGTGACGCTCAAAGGTCGAGTTTCAGTGAGGAGAGTCTGTGCACTCCATTCCTATTGACTTCATCTTGTTTAAGTGAGTCTTTGTTAGGCCCCTATACTACTAGTGTAACCCCTTATTGTTATTTGTACAACCCCCTTATTATATTGTTGTACCCATGTAGTCCCAATAGATTCTCACTATTGTTATTATTGTTCCCTTACATTATTATTGTTATGTCGGCTCTGATTATACTATGACCCCTTGGACTCCTATATATAGAAAGGAGGTCTTGTCATTTGTATCATCTAAGAATTTTTCATTTGTGTAATGTAAAAGGAGGTTTCCCCCTCAAAGAGGCTTATTTCTAAGGCGTTGATCTATCTTTTCTATCTTTTTGTGAGTTGGTTTCATAACATTTGGTATCAGAGTTGTGGATTCTAGGGTTTCGTTGCTCCAAACAGGTCATCATGGAATTTTAGCTATAACTTTGTTTCTACGACATTTCAGATGACAAAAAACAAACCTATTTGGGGTGAAATCATTCTAAACCTCGGATCAAAATTTCAGAGCTTTTCGTGCTATATTTGCGGAGATATGATCTGAGGAAGTTGGCCTTTTTTTAGACTCTCGAATTACATTCCAAATAGGTGACCTGGGGAAAATAGTCATAACTTTTGTTTTGAGCATCAGATTGAAATTTCATAAGAAGTTACAGAAAGAGGACAGACTGTAGTTTCCTGTGTATATTTTTCAGATCCTAAGGTCAATATAGGGACACGTGGAACTTCATACAAGTTCTCTCTTATGAAAAGATATATAATTAGGTCATCTTGGGAGATTGTGCATAACTATTTCTTGGAAAATCTAAATTCAATCAGATTGGTGGAATTGGAAAGGGGATGCAAAGGGCTACTGCAGGTTACGATTTCAGAACTGGAAGATCCGAAATTACAGAGTTACAGTCATTTCAAGATCAAGCTCCTAAAAACAAGAAAAGGCGAGACGAGGAAGTTTGATGGCAAGGATCCGGTAAATTAGATACTATAGATGGAGAAATATTTTGATCTCCATGGTGTACCACTGTTACAAACGGTATGTATTGCATCTAATTATTTAGAACCGAATCAATTTTTATGGTATAAATGGCTTTGTTCTCGTAATCTACTTGTCACGTGGTCAATTTTCATGGAGGAAATGATAGCACATTATGAGGATACAAAGAGAAACTCCTTCTTTAGCCAATTGATAAATCTCAAACAAAAGGGTTCAATGGAAGAGCACATTGAAGAATTTCAAAAATTGAATAGAAGGGTAAATTATATTCCACAGCAGCAAAGGATTGATGTCTTCATAGGGACTTTAAAGGATAATGTTCAACATGAGGTTCGTTTTTGGGAACCTGATTCATCGGAGGAGGCATTCGAGTTGGCAAGAAAAATTGAAAGAGAAATTATGAAAACAAGGAATCACACCACTCATGACTATAATTATGGAAGTGTTTCTTCTCCTAGCCTTCCACAACCTACAAGGCTTACACTACAACAATTGGAAGAAAAACGAGAAAAAGGGCTTTGTTACAATTGTGATAAAAAATGCACTAAAGGTCATAAGTGTGCTGAGAAGAAATTATTTTACATAGAGTATGAAGAGGAGGAAGAAAAGGATCAAGAAACATAAAAAGAAGAGGATATACGCCAAGACCCAACCCCAAAGAAAGAAGAAGTGAATCCGACCATATCTTGTAAAGCATTGGCAAGAATTACCATGAAAACTCTCAAGATAGAAGGACATATGAAGAAGAAAAAGGTTCAAGCAATGAAATATCACATCGAGCATCAACAACAAGTTCTCCAACTTTTAAAGGATAATGCCACTTTGGTGCAGAATCGAATGAAAAAACAGGTAGATCAACATCGCAGTGAATTTTTTTTTGATGTAGGTGATTGGGTATTTTTCCGGTTACATCTCAAGCAAGCTATTTATGAGATGGAAATGTTGGCAATACTACATGCACTTAAGAAATGGTGACCTTACCCAATGGGAAGACACTTCAAGGTAGAAATGGATCATGATAGTATTAAATACATTTTAGAACAAATACTATCATTAGAAGGACATAAAAAATGGGTCACAAATATGTTGGGTTATGACTTTGACATCATCTACAGAAAAGGGAAGAAATTTTTTGTTGCAGATGCACTCTCAAGAAAGGATGAGGATGTGGAAGCATTGTTTTGTGCTATTTCTATTATCCAACCAAATTAGATAAACGAAGCAAGGGATGAATGGAAGAAGGACAAAGAAGTGTGGCCACTCATTTAAAAGTTGCAGAATATCCCAATTCAAACAATATTACCAGAACTTTAAGAGGAAGGAAAAATCATATTGGAACCTAGAGTAGCCATAGAAACAAGAACCCGACAGCTAGAAAATCGATCAATTTCAGAGTATCTCATCAAGTGGAATAACTTACCCGCTGAAGGTTCCACATGGGAGGAAAAGAATATTATACAAAAGCATCAAGAACTACTCAAGCATTGAGGACAACACTTTTTGAAGGAGAGGGGCATGTTAGGCCCCTATACTACTAGTGTAACCCCTTATTGTTATTTGTACAACCCCCTTATTATATTGTTGTGCCCATGTAGTCCCCATAGATGCCCACTATTGTTATTATTGTGCCCCATAGAAGCCCACTATTGTTATTATTGTACCCTTACATTATTATTGTTATGTCGGCTCTGATTATATTATGACCCCTTGGACTCCTATATATAGAAAGGAGGTCTTGTAATTTGTATCACCTAAGAATTGTTCATTTGTGTAATGTAAAAGGAGGTTGCCCCCTCAAAGAGGCTTATTTCTAAGGCGTTGATCTATCTTTTCTATCTTTTTGTGAGATGGTTTCATAACAGTCTCGAATCGAGCTCATTGTTGTAAAAACTCTGCTTAAGAAACATAATAGAGAGGCCACCATTGAAAGGCTGGACCAGGAAACGTAGTCCGAAAGCATCGGGTGAACTCCTTATTAAGCGTGTTTTGTTTACATGTTTGATTGTTATGTTTTCTCTGATTTCCTCAGTGTCTATGTATTCTATCAATTTATCGATCCATTGCATAAGTAACATAGGCACATCCATGCACATGAGTCTGTAATACCTTTAATTCTTTGTCCTGGATAAATTCCAGATCACTTGATGGTCCTCATGTAGTTGTAGTCCCATGAGAATACATCAGAGAGCATCCACTTGATCTTCTAAACAAGAAACTCTTTCTTGCAAAGTCGAAATCATATCAAGTAAATTTTACTCAGAGGCCTGCTATTGGTATATCATGACATGAAAATCATAGATTTCCAAATTAATAGCTTCATGTTCTTTTTTGCGACGGTCACACACTAAATAAGCTAATGAATCTGAGTATGAGGAGTTAGAGTCCATAGAAGGCCTGAAATTATGCATGAACTAAGCGAATAGAACTACAAGTGTCAGCAAGGGGAAAAGAACCATGGATAACCAAAGGAGGACACTGAGTCTGATAGGTTCCAGCACAACAACCAACAAACACAATTCGAGGTGGAAGATCAACTTATAATTCTAGAACACCGAGAGAGAGATACCTCCAATTGATCAGGGCAAAGATGAGACCTGGAGTAGAGAAGTTATCATTGTTGGAATGAAATCTCACATAGAAGAGAATTGGAAAGCTTACCTCCGACCGCAAAAGACCAAAACACCACAACACTCATTTGTAGTCGTTAGGGGAGTTTTTAGGTCTAAAATGGGCCTCCTAAAGAAATTATAAAATAATAAAATAAGATTAGATTACATCATCAGATTTTAGAGGGAAAAAATAAAAAACTATTTTTTCAACTCATATTTTCAACTTATCTCCCTATGGGTTTACTCAAATTTTGAGCAAAAACACTCGTTGGATGAAGAATTTGATTCCTCATCCAAGGATTACCTATGTTGCATAGTTTCAATGGACCTTACTACACAAAAAATGAGAAATACATGAAAACGTGTGATTGCAATCACGTTTTCATGTATTTCTCATATTTTCGTGTAACAAGGTCCATCGAAAGTATGCAAAATGGGTACTCATTGGATGAGGAATTAAATGTTGCATCCAACGAGTACTCCTGCTCAAAATTTGAGTAAAACTTTAGGGAGATAAGTTGAAAAAGTGGTTTTATTATTTTACTATTTTTTAATATTTTTACTTTTTTACTTTGAAAATGGTGAATCATCCTCCAAGGTTGACATCATCATATTGAATCCTATTGGTTCTTATAAAGTTTATTTTGGTTGTACATTTTTCTTAGGAGACCCATTTTAGACCTCAAAATTCCCCTAATGGGTGTTGCACCCACACAAGATTTTATTGCAGAGCTTCCAAATATGCCAACGTCCAGACACCACCCTTGGAATAGGGGAGACACACTTCAAAATCCACCAAGAATTCGAAATTCTGAACAAATTCCACTAGCAGAATGTGAATGAACCTAGACTCCCACAACATGATTTATTCTCGTCGTACACTGGTAGCTGCAAACGAGCTATCGTTTCGACATAATTTATTCTACTACTTTGAGGCAGAGGAACCATCATGAAACAGTCAAAGGTGATGCGACCATAACTATCTAGAAGATCGATATTGCGAGCATTTCTATTCCACACTAGGGAAATTAAGGTAGAAATACTGAGAAAGCTCCCAACTTTAGACACATTTATTTGACAAATAACCATCATGGCAAGGTTGGGGGATTAACATAAATAATCAAATACATATAGCTGGGATGGGAGGGGAGGGATGAGTATTGGTTACAGTATAGGGTATATTGATGGACCACCATTTAATTGTCAATATGGGGTTTGTGGACTTTGAGACGTCACACTAGAAATGTGAGAGGACTTTGGGAATCTACAAAACAATACCTTAGAATATTTGCTCACACCTTGAGTTCATGCACTAGTCGATCCTTGTTCTAATGCTGCACTGAAAAAGAAAATCATTAGAGATGAAACCCTAATTATTGTAAACACCAATCCTGCAATTCACTAACAATTGGAAAGAAATCCCTCTTTAAAAAGCAAACCCTAAATGTTGGAAATTAAAAAGTAAACCCTAACCGGTGACAATCAATGAACAAACCCTAACAAGTAACAAACACTAACTATTGATGGGTAAAGAACAAACCCTAAGTACTATAAATTATAGAACAAACCCTAGTTACCAAAAACTAAGAGGAAAACCATAATTATTAATTAACTCGAAACTTGAGCATTATTTTTTAACTAAATTGAGAAAATGTAAATCTAACAACCCTGGTGAAAATTCCATGTAATAAAAGTTAAAAACAGTAACCACGGCCAATCGGACACTTATTCCAAGCTAAATGTTGGGCAAGACATCCTAGGGGTGTCTATTTGGTTTTTTATGCTAAGGAAATTCACAAAGGAAATGGATAAGGCTTTAAATGGCATTTTTGGCACAATTATTTATGGAAATAATGGAAATTAGGAGAAAAAGGAGGTGAAAGGTCATAGGTTTCATGTGAGGAGGAAAATGAAAAGAAAATGGAAAATGAAGAAAATAGAGGCCTCATTCATAAAAAGGCTTGTGAGGATCAGCTAGTAACCTTTTGTCAGTTTAGTGTTGGAGCTCTCTATCATACTCTTGAACACTTAGGGTTTTCTTGGAGCACTTTTAGAGGGTGTAGAATACTTGGATTCTTGGAGCAAGAAAGCAAAGGAAAAGAAGGAAAGCGCAAGGAGGCATCAGGATCGGCATCTACATCATATTTGCTTGCAGGTATCGAGTTGCATGTATGATTTCTTCCCTAGTTTTGGAATGCATGGCATATGCATGTGGTTTTTCTGTCATGATCTGTCATTGGCATGGAGGATTTCCTGGATTGAATGTGGATTGCCTAGCCTTTCCATTTCCTAGATAGCCATGGAGTTTGTGGGTTTATTTCCTTATTGTGTTTTTGGTTGGTTCTCGTGTTTCCTTAGCATGGGTTGAGTTACTAGTTCTCGTAGCCTTGGTTGGACGAATGCTCTGGAGCCCTTGGTGGGTTGAGTTACTAGTCTTGGAGCCTTGGTTGGACAAACGCTCTAAAGCCTGGCAACAGTTGTGGGTTGAGTTACTAGTCTTGAAGTTTTGGTTGGATCAAACACTTTGGAGCCATGGCTGACAATGATGGAGACCAATCTAGTGATGGTTTTGGTGATGTCCAACTATGAGGTGGAATCACTGTTTGATGGGCTAAGGTGGATGGCTTCTCAAAGCCCTTGATTAGTTTTGATTGATGTGTTCTATGAGATCCCACATTCATGCTTGGAATATGGCACAGGGGTGAATGGCTAAAGAGAGATTTGGCTCAACCATTCTACTGTCAGGTGGAATGTGGAAGTCCCATCCTGGGTTTGTATTTTGCATCATTAATGAAAGGCTATTTAGCCTTGCATTTCTATGATCATTTTTATGGATTATATGTGGTCTATATGACTGTACTTTCATGAGTATTTTCTGTTGCTATTATGTTGGTCATATATGTGTTTTATGATGGCAGCCATGTGTGGTTGCCATCATATTTTTAGTTATAATTGAATGATAAATGTATCTATGACCTAATGGATGGAATGAAAGTTGATGTGTTAAGGCATCAACAGTTCTTAGCGATTCTCGGCTAAGTATGAGACCCATATGCTTAGAACTGTGAATTACACTAGTAGATTACACATTTACAATATGTTTGATGAAATGCCTGTCATGGCTAGTAGGAGTCTAGTCAAGGTCTTTAACAAGTACTTTCTTTAGTACCATCATTTCCATGTTACTTTATTGATTTGAAGAGATGGGTCAATTATGGGCAGTGGCCTGGGCTTTGAGCTTGAAAAGTGGCTTAAATCTCAATGTCGTTGGCACAACATTGGTGATTCTGGTCCACAATTGCTGGCAAGTAGGCCTGTGAGAGCAACTTTATGTTGTTGGTCACTCCCTTGCCCATAGAATGAGAGCAAGTATGGTCCATGAGACCTAAAACGGTAGTGGGACCCAAGGAAAGGTTATCTAAGTGGCTGACTTGTCATCTGAGGGTTCTGCTGATGATGTTGGATGTTTGTATGGTGTGATTCCATCAGTTCCACTTCCTTAATGTGACTTAGGAGGTTGAATCATATCATAGTGGCCTCTCATTGCATCTTTATCCCAGTTAGACAGTTGCTTGGGTAGATGTGGGAGGAGGGTGTTACATAGTGGTATCAGAGCATGGTTCACCCCTCGGACTGGATGGGCTATGTGTTGGTCATGCATGCATTTCAGTTTCATGTGTGTCTCTCACACTTGCATTCCATATGTTGTTGCAATTGCATGATGTTGATTAGTGTTGTGGTGATGTCGTCATGTGGAACTGAGTGTGCTTTTGTGGGATCCATCGCTCTAAGTATATGACTGGTTATGTGTTGTTATATATCTCTTACATGTATCATGTGGTTTCTTGGTTACATTATTGTATGTTTGGTCATAGGTATCATTATTGTATATTGGGTTACATGATGCCACATACGAGCGTTGTTCATTTATTTTTGATTATATGCGTTATATGTGGGAATGGTCCATACTCGTGCTTGAGTTTTATCTACATGTAGGTTGGTGTATTGTCTACATTGTAGTTGTCCATGGCCCACATACAATTGTATGGTTTGTGTCATCATGCATAAGATCATGGTATGTAGGGTTATGTAATGCTTATGCATTTTCATGTTTGCATGTGGTCAAGTGTACTGTGATGTAGTGGATGTTGTCATGCATGAGGTTGTAGTGTGTGTTGTGTTAATGTCATGCATTGATGACTAGACCCTAGATAGAATGAGAGTTGCATGGTTATATGCTTATGTACTATTTTTATATATTGTTATGATTATGTTATAAATGTATCATGTTGATCTGTTGATCTTGCAGACAAGGTATCCTCACCGATCTATACAAAGGTACGTTGATTTATTGTGATTTGGTTTAGCTAACATGATATACCTTGCAAGAAGAAATATCAAATGGCTAAAAAGATGGTTGACTACAAGGACTCTCCCTATGAATCTGAAGAGTAGTATGGTGCTGGGAACTCTTATGATTTGGCAGTTACTTTGAGAAGCTTAAAGGAAGAAATAAGGAGGTGCAAGGCAAATAATGATAGAATCATATAGTCCTAGGAAAAGCTAGCAGAGGTAAATGCAATGATACTTCAAAGCTTATTGGATTTGTGGCAATAGGGACCACTACGGATCTGTCATTAGTAGGAAGATAAAACTAATGGGGCATACAGTAGTAGATCACATGGTGTTCGCCGATTAGATCGAGCTAATATAGTTAGAGATGGTAGATTGTTGGATACTTCGAATAGGAGAAGGGATAGACACACGTGTCATCCTTACAAGAGGAGTGATAGGGGATGCTTGTTGGATGAATTTAAGAAAGTGAAGCCACCTACTTTTTATGGGGAAATGAAGAAACCACATGATGTAGAGGCATGGTTGGTTGGCGTGAGGAAGTTATTTAGGTTGCATGATTATTCAGAGGACATGAAAGCTAGAGTATATACCTTCAATCTCAAAGGTAAAGTGAACATTTGGTGTGAATATGTGAAGAATGTGAGGTTTATTCATGAGGAAGATATGCCTTGGAGTGAGTTTGAGTGGCTATTTAAAAAGAAATACTTGTCAGAAAGGTACTTTGATGACAGAGAAAAAGAATTTTATGAACTAAAGATATGTTCCATGACAGATGACGAGTACACTAGTAAGTTCTTAGAGTTATTGAGATATTTGCCTTACTTCACAGAGGAGAAGGCCAAGATTTAGAGGTTCATTAGTAGGTTACCAGTTGCATTTAAAGACAGGATTGAGTTTGATGAGCCTAGATCTTTGGAGGAGACCGTTCAAAAGTTAAAGCATTGCTATGAACAATCAAAGTGCAAGACTAAGACTAAGTCAGACTGGAGAGGAAATGCAAAGAACAAAGGAAAATGGGACAAGAAGCGAGCAAGACCATAGGACATAGGTAACAAGGAGAATGTTTCACCACCTAAGCAGTTCAATGCATCAGAGAAAGTGCAAGGATATCGACCTGAGGAGTAGTATAATGAACCTGTGTGATGCTGGACTTGTCGAGGGGATCATCGTAGGAGAGATTTTCCACAGTATCAGAGTGGTAAACCTAAGATATAAAATGCACAGGAGGCAGAGACTGTTGGGGATGTCAGTCAGAGTATTCCATGTATGTATGCAATAGTGGACAATCGAATGGAAAAACGTTAGACATCTATCATCGAGATGGAAGGTAAGCTTTGTGATCAAGTTATTTCTGTTTTGATTGACCCTAGATCTAATTATAGCTATGTTAGTCCTAACTTGGTGGATAAGTGTGGTTTTCATAAGGAATTGCATGCATAATCTTGGTTAGTGCAGTTGGCTACAGGTATGAAGGAGCGAGTTATCATTGTGTAAGAGTTTGTGCATTTGATTAAATTGTATGCCTACAACATCACATTTGAATGTGTTACCGTTGGGATCATATAGTATGTTTTTGGGCATGAATTGGTTGTATCTACATAGAACCAAGATTGACTTCTATGAAAAATCTATTGAGTGTGTTGATGACAATGGAGAACCAAGGGTCTTGCAAGGTAAGAAGAAAGTCACATCAGTTAGGATGGTGACAACTATGCAAGAAAAGTGTAGCCGTAGAAAAGGGTGCAAGCTATTTGCAGTACACATTTCTAGTGATAAGGGTAAGGAGGTTGAGGATGCATATGTGTTGAGTAGATACCTAGTGTTGCAACAGTTTTAGGATGTATTTCCTGAGGACATTACAAAGATGCCACCTCATAGGGAGGTAGACTTTTCTATTGAGTTAGTTCCAGGGGTAGATCCAGCATCAAAAGCACCTTATAGGATGAGAACGCCTAAGTTTGTTGAGTTAAAGTTGCAGTTAAAGGAAATATTGGACAAGGGATACATTAGGCCAAGTGTATCACCATGGGGTGTACTGGTCTTATTTGTGATGAAGAAAGATGGTACTCTCAGATTATGCATTGATAGTAGGCCATTAAACAAAGTGACTATCAAGAACAAGTACCCTTTGCTGAGGATTGATGACTTTTTCAATCAAAGGAAGGGGAAAGTAGTGTTCTCAAAGATTGATCTGAGATCTGGATACCATCAGGTACACATCAAGGAAGAGGACATTTACAAGACTGCATTAAGGATCAGGTATGGGAATTATAAGTTTGATGTAGTTCCATTTGTCTTAACTAATGCTTGAGCTACATTCATGTGTTTGATGAATAATGTATTGCATCCATATTTGAATAAGTTTTTTATTGTGTTCATTGATGATATACTGGTATATTCTTAAAAAAAAGAGCATGTCGAGCATCTAGTAGTAGTGTTGAAATTGTTGAGAGAGAAGTAGTTGTATTCTAAGCTTAGAAAATGCAGTTTCTTTCAGATAGAGGTACATTACTTGGGGCATGTAATCTCCCAGGAAGGCATTGAAGTAGATCCAGAAAAGATAAGAACCATCATGGATTGGGTAGCTCCTAAATATGTGGATGAGGTGAGATCCTTCGTGGGTTTGGCGGGTTACTACAGGAGTTTCATGAGGAACTTCTCGCAAATTTCTTACCCTGTCACATCTTTATAAAGAAAAGGTAAGAATTTTGAATGGAGGAAGGAGTGTGAGGCTAGATTTGAGTAACTCAAGCTGTTGTTGACACATGCACCAATGTTACAAATAGCAAATTCAGACAAAGAATTTGTGGTATGCATAGATGCTTGCAAGAGAGGGCTTGGTGGAGACCTTATGTAGGATGAATAGATGGTATGTTATGAGTCCCAGAAACTAAACGAGTACAAGAAGAACTATCTAACATATGATCTTCAGTTATTAGCGATTATACATGCACTAAAGATGTGGAGGCATTATCTTCTAGGCAGGTAGTTTTTGCTTATGAGTGATCACATTGGGTTGAGATATTTGTTTGACTAGCTAAATCTAAATGGTAGGTAAGCTAGATGGTTGGCCATGATCAACGAGTTTGATTTTGAGATCAGGTACATCAAAGGTAAAGAGAACAGTGTGGCAGCTACTCTTAGTAGATGGATACATGTACACCACTTGACAACTATGAGCTCCTATGGGACAAATTTACAGGATAAGATCTTGCAGGTAGGATAACAAGATGTTAGGTATATGGAGATTGTGCACAGGTTGCAGCAGGGTGATAATAGAAGTACATGTACAGTTCATGGTACAAGTACATGTATAGGTACATGTAGTGGTATAGGTACATGTTACACTGAATTTTGTCACCTTGACTATCTGCAGTTTATGTGGCCTCATCAATAGCCACATTGTCCTCTTTGTCAAAGCCCCATACCTCTGCTCTTCATGTCAAAACTTCAAAGAGAGAGAAAGTCACTTGAAAACATGTTTATCTCTGGGTACGCAGGTTCTCTCTACCTTGCCTGCGTGTACGCACTCCATATACATTAGACCTGCGTAGTAATATGCTCTGTATACTAAAGCTAGGGTGCGTACCCCTGTAAAGGTCAAAAGGCGCAAGTTTCATCTTTAAAAAGTTACTTGTGGTCACTTCTAGAGCCTTCTAGAAGAGTTTTTGACGTGTATTGAGCGCATCCAGATGGTTCATGCACCCCTATGATAGAGGAGCTTATCCCATCAAGAGAGGAGCTACCCCATCCAAAAGAGGGAGTATCCCATTGATGTTGAAACTGAATAACCTCCTCTAGAATACTATAAATACAGGCATTGGGCCAAAGGAGGGGAGGTTGAAAGCTGAACATTCTAAAGGGTAAATGCTGCTGGAATTAGGACTTCCATTTGTTAACTTGTGAGGAGAGATCACTATCCTTCCTTGTTGCCATAGTGGGAGTGGGTGAGCTTGTCAAAGTAGAGGAAATCTCTTGCTGGACCCTGGGAGGAGCTTGCACAACACCAAGGCTCAGGTTGTAATGGTTCCTTTTGATTATTTAATACAAATAAGTCCATTCTTCTCAATGATTTGTTAATGAATTATTTCATGTATTCCTTGGTCAATATGATAAATATGCTTTGTTTTATGATGAATATTCAGATGCTATGTATCGTTGCTGTTAGTGTTGCAGGTCTGAAAGTGAAGGAGGAGCTCATCTGGATCAGCAAGGCTGGACTGCTACACAAGCGTGGGAACCTAAGGTAAGATCGAAACATTTGAATTCTCTAGAATTGGTGTGTAATCTAGAGAAGGATAGCTCTTGTTTGGTTTGTTGTCATAGAGAGTCTTAGGGACTCCTAGGAACATAAGGTTGGATTTGTTGCAAATATAACTCATTCCGTGTGACAAATTGGCGACTCCGCTGGGGAATCCATTGTTGGGTATGATTTTTCTTTTGTTTGATACTTTGAATTGAGAAACTCTGATTTGTTTCTAGTTTTTGACTGATTGACTGTGAACTTGGGCAGACTAGCTTAGGGTTGAGTTAGTTTTTATTTTTCTTGATTTTGAGAGTAGTACGCACCCTCTGAGTTAAGCACAGTGCGTACTTGTACGCACTTTTGCTTCGTACACAGAGCGTGGCCGCACCTGTGCAAACAGGCTGCCTGCGTACCCCTGTCAAAAGCTTAGAAAATTTCAATTTTTTCCTTTTTACCCATTAGATTTTGTTTATAGTTTATTTATTGCTGCCCAGATCCACTGGTTACCTGTCAGAAGCTTTCATCTTGGCTAATTTCATTGGCATTCCTGCTTTAAGCTTTTATCAATTGGGTGTTTTGAGTCTCTTTTTTGAGAAATTCTAAATTTGATTTCCTTTGGTCATTATTTGGAGGTTTGTCTCAGTCTTTTCACAATTTTGCATCTTTTTGCTCTTGTTTTTGCAAAAAAATTTCCCCCTCATTCGCCGGGGGGGGCTAAATTGTGTATGAGTGTTAATCG
>APFE031473247.1:0-12621 GCA_000404065.3 Pinus taeda
AAAAACAAGCTTTTTCTCTTTACCTAAAGATAAAAGCTTGAAGTTTTTTCCTACTCTTATCCTGGAAAAAACATAGAAGGTCTATCCCAATCTTTTTTCCTAATTATTCTCTCACATTCTTTTAGAAAAATAATATTTACATAACAAAATACTAAAATTACCACACCCCTTCTTTATTCCATATTTACAAAAGAGGATGGTGTCGATGCTCCTGCATCAGGAGATTTTCTATTACACCAAAACCTGGTAACCCACAGGTTTTGGTAAATGTTCCAAACTAGTAACTAGGATCCCCAAGGTGGAAATTACGGATTCCATAGAGGTGCAATGATTCTTCCAACAATTTTTATCAAAAATAACATTTGAATCCCTGAAATACCCAAATTGAAGATCCAAAAGAATTTTTTTTTTTTGGAAAGAAATTACATGTGAGCAACTGGAATCGCACCACCCACAACTCAATGAAACATGGGAAGTTACCTTAACAAATGCATTGTTAATATTGTAAGGACCACCTCAACAAAAGGGAAGTATTACAGTAAGGTTTGAAACAAAAAAAAAAAATGCAAAGCTCCATTTCTCCATCAACATAGTAACGCAATGAAACTACAATAGTGTGGTTGGCTAGGTTAGTTACCATCACCCTCACCCGATTAATCCTTGTCGTCCATTAATAAGATATAATCTAGGTCGTTGAATCTGACAGTTGGTGAGGATTCCAAGAAGGTGGTAGGGACCCAAGCTGCATTTGAAATACATGTCTCCCATCTAGTTGGCAGCCATCCAGTGGAAACGTGTATTGTAAAAAAACATCTATCTATCGACATGCGAAATGTTGATGACAATGGTTTAAAACCAGGGAATCCCATAAGATTTTATGTTCATATATGTGCATTCTGTGAGTGTGAGATAGTACCAGAAATAATGTATTATGATAATAATGGATACCATTATTAGGATTAATAGGAATAAAAAAAGAAATATGATGTTAAAGATTAACATTGAAAGACCAACTATTACACCAAAGATTGCATCATAAACTAACTAGAGTAATAACATTGTGAATATAATAATGACATAACAATAGTTATAAAAAATCTCATGGTTGCATGGTAAAATCGATGGGTAATGATGGTTTTGAACCAGTATTGAATGCAACTAAGTAAGCTCTGTAAAATTTAGGTACAATATTTAGCAAAGTTGAGCAATGGTGAGTTTATAGAGAAAAAGAAGTAGAACGACTAGTTCAGGCACAACCTTTGGGGAAAGAATGTGCATCCTCATAGAATTATTTTTTCTACTCTTGCTCCTACGAAATCCACGAAGTCTTGTCTGAATTGGTCAAGAGAAGAATTTCCCACCGCATTGTGTGTTGAAGATATGTTTCGGTTAGAGATGTTGTTAGTGTCGTTGTTAGTGCTAGTGCAGCTGGTGCTAGTGTGTTTGACGGTAGGAATGTTTTTACATCGAGCAGAGCCAACATTTCCTCGCAAGTTTTGTGGTAGCTTCAGGATCAACAAGTTAACAAAGGAAAGCTTCCTTTGCAATCTTAGTTTACGTTTCAAGAGGAGTTAGTTGGGGGCATCTAAGAATTGATAATTTCAAAAAGCATACTAGATCTAGTAATGCAATCATGTAACAACAACTGATGGCCATTGAACTTCCCATTAAAGTTGTTAATGGTCATGTGTGAAAACACAATGCTTTTAGTGGGTTGTATGGGATAGTTTTCCAGTTTATTATTGAAGAGTATTTAGGGTGTTTGGTTTTGGTTGGGAGTTGGTTACAAGTAAACTTTTACTCTAGGCTTTTGTTGCTTAGGTTGTTGCTGGTCACTAGAAGGATGATTATTTTTGGTTTTATACTCTTCCCCATGTGCTCTTTTTTACAAATTTGAAGCTTGATAATTGTTTCCTCCAATCTAGCTTGTCTTTGAAGAGTGGAAGGTATTTCTCCCTCTTCCTTATATTTTTTCTCTTAGTAGGCATGGCTTGAGATTTCCATGAACTTTATTTAAGTTTCTATGGTTGTGCGACATTCAGAGGCTATGGTGTCAAGCTCTATTAAGTAGTTTTTGTCTGATTCATGTCCTCTGTTGTACAAATTCTCAGTGTTGGTTTGATCCAGGTGGATATTGGTGGCCACCCGCCTATTGAACCTAGACCCCCTAGTGAGTTTCATCTATTTCCTTGTTCATTTTAGCATTTACTGTTTTTAGCAGTTTTTCGAGTCCTCAAATTCTAGAGTAGTTATGACCCCGTAAACGGTGTTTTTTTGGGGTTTGCGGCAGGCCAATAGCCATACGTAGGGGCTTGTGGCAAAACCTGTAGTAATCAATGAGACCTTTCCAACAAGGTATTGTACATGCCAAACGGAGATAATATCACCAAGTTACAACCCCATGAATTTGGCTGCCCAACTAGCCCCAACAGGGCCTACAAACTCTTGGTGTTACATCTCCTGGGGTTAGGGTTTTGGTTTTTTATGATTTTCTCACGTTTTCCAATAATAAATAGGCCCTTGAGCCTCCTTGTAACATTATTCAAAGCCATGTAGCCACCAAATCTCTTCCCAAAGATAAGCTACCATCGCCTGAGCTATCTTATTTCCATTCTATTTGTAAGCATAGTTTATAATTTTTCTATTAATGAAATGAAGTGTTTTTCTGCTGCATCTCTCTATTTATGATTATATCTATAAGTTATTGTGTTCCTATTTAAGTTCAGATTAGTTTTATTAGAGTGATCTGCTCTTTCTCTATTTTTCTTTGCATGTCCCCAACAAGGTCAGGGTATAAGGAGTTAGGGCTTGATTTGGTTGAACCATTGCAAGATTAGCCTCATAAAACCCGATGACATCTCATGGAAGAAAATAAATATGAGGGGGCAAGAGATCCTTTCAAAATGTTGCTCGAGGAATCCCTCGAGCAAGAGAGGGACGCGATAATGGATAACTTTACCCAGATCCTTTGACGACTACCCACAAGTGATGCATCTTCATCCAACAACCACTCTAGAGGCGCCACTCCTTTTAAGGTACAATTGAATTTCAATATTCTCATATTCAAAGGCCTAATAAATGCAGATGCTATAGATAAATGGTTAAATATGTTGGAAGGATATTTTTCAGTTCATGACTTTCCAATCGGGAAAATATTACTTTTGCACTTCTCAAAGCCACCCCACACGTCAAGGACCAGTGGGAAACCTAATGTGAGCAAATGGATGAGAGTGAACCCTTGTTGTTTTCAGCCACACCCACTTGGAATTCCTTTTGAGACACCATCAAGGAACAATATTATCCTATCGGGAGCTATGGAGGAAAATACATAAAATGGACCATGCTACGGCAAGGAAGGGACCAAGATGTGCCAGAGTTCACAAATATTTTCCATACCTTTTGCACGAAGCTGGGTATCAAGGATACTAAGAGGAATTTGGTGCTCAAGTATCACAACTATCTACACAGGTATATCTAGGATGAGATGGAGTTCCTGGACATTTCCTCGCTTGGCACGACGTATCAGTACATTGTCAAGATTAAGCAGAAGTTTAAATAGAAGAAGCAAGACTTTGGATCTGCAAATCCAAAGCAAGGAAAAGGCGCCCCTAAACCAAAGAACAAAGGACCAAGCCTAGGCGGGGCTACTGAGGATAGCCCACTGAAGCCACAAGAAAAGAAAAACACCACGAAGACAAAGAAGGAAACGAGAAAATGGTGTGAGTTCCATAAGATCTCCATGCACAATACAAGTGAGTTTCAGGCCAAGCAGTCACTAGTGGCCAAATTGAAGGCTTCCGAAACAAATGACCTCCTAGACAAGGGAAAAATACTTTAATCTACTTCTACAATCAAAATCGACATCACAATGTGAAGAACATGATCCAACATCACAATGTGTTGAACATATCCTCACATAACATTCAAACATAACCCTTCACCAACATCAGATTATGATGCAATCCAACATAACAAGACATTGCAATCTAATAAACATCTCCCATTGTTGTAATTTGATGAACATAACCTATTATTGTATCGTGACATACAAAACCAACCATTTTAATGTGATGAAAACAACTCAACATCATAATGTGATGAAAAAAACTTAATGTCACAATGTGTCAACCATAAATTGAAATTCTAATGTGATTAGAAAAAAAACCTAATGTTGCACTATGATAATCATAACTTGACATTGCAATGTTACAAGCATTATTTGACATTATAACCTGTAAAAAAAAAACCCAACATTACAACATTATGAGCATAACTCATCATTGTAATATGATGATCATATAATAACATCACAATGAAACATAATGCTTAACTACCATCATATTGTGATGCAATCCAACCATAATAAACTATAATCAACCATGGTACAACGTGTTCTAACATGGACACCTATGGTCTGAAAACATAGATAACCATGGTCATATATTGTCAACCACAACTAATCCTATTTAACCATGCTCAACATGGTTTTCCATAGTTAACCATGGTCTAGGATGGTTAACTATATTCAACCATATCTAACTATACACAACCATGGGTAAACATAGTCAACGTTGCTCTATACCATATTTAACCCTAGTTAACATGGGTAACATTGTCAATCATTGTTTACTATAACCTTTTATGGGAAACCATAGACAATCATAGTCAAGCATACTCAAATATGGTCAAATGTGGTCAACCATGGTCCACCACATTCAACATGGGAAAAAATGGTCAACCATGGCCAAACATGGTAATGCATGGACAACCATAGTAAACCATAGTTTGTCTTAGACAACATGATCAACCATATTGGTCAAGTGGACCACCATGGTCAACTTGTCATCCATAGTCAACCATGGTTCACCATAGTGAACATGGTCAACCATGGTCATGCATGGAAAAACATAATCAACCACGATTAATCTTATACAACATGCTCAACTCGTTAGCCATGGACAATTCATTATCCATGGTGAATAATGTGCAAGAATGGTTCCCCATAGTCAAGTAGAAAGCCATGGTCAATTGTGGCCATGTGCTTTTTCATGGTTGAGTATGGTTAACATTGTTAACTGTGCTTAACCATGGTTAAACATGGTCAACCATAAACAATAATAAATAATTATGGTGAAATGGTCAATGATTATTAAATGTGATTAAGAAAAATATTTAAATGATTTAATGATGATGTATGAAAATGTTTTCAAGGTGTTTCTAATAGAGTTTTAAAAAATCATTTAAAAGTATGAACTAACTTGAAGCCACAGATCTCGAAACACTTCTCATGACTGTTCTAAAGCCAAACGAGTTCTGGATTTGAGGGGAAGCCGTGAATTTTCAATGGATGAGTTTCGGAAACATGTCTTAATACTCATAGAATGTAGATTTTTATTGTTTTTGATGTAGTTTCTTCCAATCTATGAACATATCTCTCTCACTTAGGAGGTTTACATTCCTCCCATGTTAGTGATATGTCTGTCAAGGGCATACTATTGGCTAGGTTGACACTCCTCCCATGTTAGTGATATGTTTGTCAAGGGCATACTATTGGCTGTGAAGGCTTGTAAGAGCATACTATCGGCTACGAAGGCATGCAGACACCACAAATATCCTATATTGCATCTACATCTTCAGCCGGGTGAAATTTTACTTTGATAAATAAAAACATGTAATAATATTTATTTATTTATGTGTAAACATAGACAAAGGAAAGGCCCATTGAAAGAGGTCCTCTAGGCTAGCTGTCTCCCTCTCTAAATTAGGTATGTCAAATAATTCTTGTAACGTTGCAATGTCAAGTTATGATTATCATATTGCAACATTAGGTTTTTTTTCTAATCACATTAGAATTTCAATTTATGGTTGACACATTGTGACATTAAGTTTTGTTCATCACATTATGATGTTGAGTTGTTTTTGTCACATTACAATGGCTGTTTTTGTATGTCACAATTTGATAATAGGTTATGCTCATCAAATTACAACAATGGGAGATGTTTATTAGATTGCAATGTCCTGTTATGTTGGATTGCATCATAATTTGATTTTGGTGAAGGGTTATGTTTGAATGTTATGTGAGGATATGTTCAACACATTGTGATGTTGATTTTTCTTCGTCACATTGCGACATCAAGTTCTCCTCATCACATTGTAAGGTTTGTCACATTGCAATGTCTAGCTATGTTTGATTGCATCACAATGTGATGTTAGTTAAGTGTTTAGTTCAAATATGATATGGGGATATGCTCATTACATTGTGATGTTTCCTAGCTATGTTTGTTACGACCAAGCCCTCAAGAAGAGTGCAGAAATAATTGAAGAGGTGTGGGCGCAACAATATTTGTATAAAAAAAAATGTGATGTTATTTGTGACATTTGGAGAAAATTTGAGGCTTTTATGTTGGCTTGGTGGGTTGGGCACATTATGGGCACACGAGATGACCTGGCCAAGACAATTGAGTGTAGTGATGGATTTGCATGCCCAACTAAGACAACATGTTGAGATGACTTAATGCGTGGGGCATGGGAAGGAACACATACACCCAAGACAAGACAAGACTACCTTAGCATGTGGTTGCACTGGGTTAAATAGGAGAGACAAGTGGTATGGTGGGGGTACACACACCCAAACCACTGGGATGAGCCAAAATTGGAATGACCATAGTGGAACGAGTTGTGCTACGAAATGGAATGAGTTGGAATTAGTTTTTCATATATGGGTTTGCTTGAACTAAAAGAATGATACAAGTGTGTCATAGAAAAGTTGGCTGGATGAAGAGTTTCCACTAGATGAGGAACAACAAGGGTTGTACCCCTTGGTATTTTCCAGGCTTACAAACCATATATATTTGAGGAGATGAGACAATGGAGGAACACAACATAGAGACAATGAAAACAACATAAAAAGAAAAACCATGAGTGAGAATGGAACAAAACCAACATCACATAATGAGGAGGGAGTTCATACCACAATTTAGACGAAGAAGAATCACAGGTTGAGGTTCGAGTCCTGGGAATGTGATCTCTCTTCCAACTAGGATGGTTGGAAGGTTGATTGAAGGCATATTTTGGAATATCTTAGAGTTGTAGGTGTGCATGACTCATGCAATGTAAGTGGGATGTGTGGAAGCAACCCAAAGTGAATTTTGGTGTTGAAAATTTTTGTTTTTTGGGTGCTCGTCAGCAACTCATTTTGATGCTTCTTCTAATCTATTATAACCTTTGTAAAATATTGTAGATTTATATATTATTTTGGAGTTTGGTAGTGAACCAGTCCTCCCATGATCTGTGTACATTTATATGGTGGTTTATATGTGTTGAATGTTGATGATGATATTTAAATTGTGACGACGTTATGTTGTAATCAACACATCAATGCACATGAATGTGAATGTTAATGTGGATAACAAATATACACTTGGGTTTTATATTTACTTTAAGATTATGTTATATAACTAGTCTAAGACATCTTATAACAAGTTTTTATTTCCAAGGCATAACCCAAGTGAAGTATTATTGTGGTGATCAGGCCATTGGTGAGAAAAAAATTGGTGTTGCATGCATAAATATCTTAAGGCATATTAAACCATGAAAAGTGTTAGAGGGCATGATAGGTGGTATCATATCTAAAGTAAAGACAACTTTGTGCTCTTCAACACTTTTCAAGATAGGTGGTATTGGAGGAGAACACCACCATGGTGATATCAATTCTAAATTAAAGTGAGTATGGTTTATTGTTCCTCACTAATATTTGGGATAGGGGGAATCAGAGAAGTAAAACATGGAAATGTGACAAAGTGTGAGTTGGAGAACCCTAAGAAAAGTTGCAATTAGGATGGTTCTATATTGGTAGAGAGATTTGTTGGTATGGAAGAACAAATGTTTTATATGATTCATGCTATCTAGGAACATGGGAATGAATTTGAAGAGATATAGAAACTACGAGGGAAGCCTTCCTCCATGGCATTAGTGAGATTGAGGGGTTGGAATAGACAATAAAGCAAGCCTAGGATGATGCACAAGGAGATCATTTGAAGCACTTAGAGGATGATGTGTCTTCTATTGTATCCTTAACCAAAGATTAGATATACATTATCATAGTACCAAAGAAAGTAGTAGGATATGAAACATTGGGTACCTCAAAAAGAGTGGAGATTGAGGAACTTGAGTCATATGATGGGACTAGACGTGCCAAGATGCTTGGAATTTTTTGTTGGTTATGTGGAGTAGTACTTAGATCTGATTAGTGGGTGCCTATATGAGGCTAAGGTGAATATTGCATATATGTATTTGATAGGTAAAATGAAGTCATGGTGAAGAAATAGAATGGAGATTTGGCATTTGGTCATATGAAGGAGATGATTTGTACATGGGAAGAGATGAAGGAAACTTTGCTTCTATAGTTTTCTCCAAGGAATCAAGCATTAGACTGATAGAAATCACCTTATGGTAATGAATCAGATATGAAGGATTCCATCATATGTCAAGGAGTTCTCAAGCCTTATGTTGGAGACCAAAGATATTATGGATGAATATTAGATGTACCATTTCATAAATGGATTCCAACCATGGGCATAGACTAATTTTAGGAGATAAAATGATTGGAGCCTTATACAAGATATTTTTGTAGCATATAAACTTTTGGATTTTCAAAAGGAAGGGAATTCTGGAAGAAAAGAAGGACACTTGCGTGATAAGGGTAAGAAGAAGAAGGAACCTTAGAAGAAGTCTTCTATGGATGGTGAAGAGAAATAGATATGTACTACAAAGAAAAAGAGCCCCTTTTAATGTTGGATATGTGAAAAGGAGCATTTGGCAAAGAATTCCTTATTGAAGTAGAAGGTGGATGCTTTGGAGAAAAATGAAGTGCCAACACTTGGAGTATTGTAGCCTTTGGGAATAAATTCTATCAAGAAGGCTATTAGAAAATAGGATCAATAGAGCACCCAAATTGACTATGTAAGCATAAATGTTAATGGTGCTCAAATGGTGGTAATGGTTAACAGTGATGTTGTGCATAATTTTATGAGTAAGGATGTAGTAAGAGAGCTTGGATTGAAATTCAGGCATTCCCAACCATCCTTCAAGGAAGTTAATTCGAAATAGATGCATGTGATTGGGATGGTTGAGGATTTTTCTATTAATATTATGGATTTGAAGGGAAAGGTGAGCTTCAACATTATGCATCTGGATGACTATGAATTGTTAGGAAAGGAACTTTTTATTGTAGAGAGAGAAGTGTTGGTTCCACACATGGGATGCTTATTCATTCTACCAAGATAGGATCAAATTGTAGTGAATACTTTAAAGGGAGTTGTTGGACAGTTGGCATTGTCTAGATGGTTAGTGGCCTAGTGAGGGCATTTGCAAGTGTGTTGGCCTTGATGTCAATAGCCATGTTGGGGAAATGTGTTGGGTAGTTGGAAGTGCCTAATTTTTGGCTAGAGTGTTGGCATTAATGTCAACCAAACTAGCTTGGATTCTTGTTGCAACAGATGTTGGCAGTGATGGCCTAGAAGGAATCTCATGGTAGTTGTAGGCTTCATGTAGAAAATAATCACAGTAGCAGGCTTATTAGAGAAGGCATAATTTAATGATTACAGTGATGGACTAGATGGAATTCCATGATAGTTGCAGGCTTCATGTAAAGGACCACCATGGTGGGTGTGGTTTTAGTTTTCCGAAGAGTTGAGGAGAAGAAGAGTGGCAGAGAGTTTGGATCCATCTTAGAGGTATCATATGGGATCAAAGCCTACATTGATCCCTCTCCATTGGAAATTTATCTGGAAGAGCTTTCCAACATTATGTGGAAGTCTAGAAATGGAATCCTGGTTCAAAAGTTACGGCTTGCTGAAGTTCAGGGATTTGAAGTCTTAGGGAGGAAGGAATATCGACATATCTGAGATCAGCGTTACAACATATCGGAGATCAAAATATCAGAGGTCAACATATTTGTGCATTTATGATCGGAGGTCAGTGTATTGACACATCATGAGATCGGAAAATTGGAGGTCGAGTACATCAGCATATCAAAGATCAACGGACCAACATATCGACATTTTAGTAATCGGAGAATCAAAACTTCTAATCATGAGAAAAATTTAAAAGTAGTGATATGAGTGAAGTGTTGATAATGTTAAAATCCATGGGGAACGCTGATAAGGGATTAACAAATGATTTCTTCGCAAAACCAAAGGTGCGCAAACCCTTTTCTCTCTCCTCTAGGGAGACACATGGAAAAATATGATTGGCTCTGATAAGGAAACATGGTAGCATGTGATTGGCTCTTATAAGGATGCATGCCAGGATATGATTGGATTCGATAGGGTACAATGCAAGTTGATTTCAGCATGACATGTAAGTACGATGGGACACGTGGCAGACATATTTAACTGCATTGGGTGGTCTAGTGAGCCAAAACTGGGTGATGCATGTCACCTCTAAGGAGTCACCACGTGGCAGTGATGATGTCATATTAGAAGTCAGTGATTAGAGGTTTGAATATGTCAGAACTCTATAACAGTTGAAGTTTTGAAAAGTTATGATATAGAGAGCTTCTGATATGGGTTGGCACATGGTCAAAAAGACTTAAAGAACCAAAGGCACAGAGCTGGGGCCGAGCACTAAGAGTTGTGGGCTATATCAAAAGTAGAAATATCGCAACTCCAAAGTTAAATTCCTTATTTGAAACTTCTAATGAGAGGGGCTCAAAATTTGGTTAGCGCATGGTTAAGAAGAACTTAAAGAACCAAGGACATTAAGCACTTAATGAAGGAAAAATATCCCCTAGCAGGATAAAAATGCTCAAATCCTCAAGGCTAAGAAGCATGTCATGAACCTTGATCCTATGGTGAGGAATTTGGGAAGAGCTAAGTGCAAGGAGCTCCTCATATTAGAGGTCAGTAATTGGAATATTAGTATAGTGCACCACTCTAAATATTTTGATATGGAATCGCTCAGATAAGGAAGTACATGGATTTAAATAGCATATGGGTTGGCATTTGCAAAGTTGAATCCAAGAGTAGAGGAGTTGGTCTCAGGACTAATGGATCCTATCAAAGATCGTTGGGTCAAGGCGGTAAGCACCATGATCTTTTGGAAAGAGTGTTAGGTATGCCTTGAGGTGAGACAAGCTATTGCTATGCTCTGATTCACATCCCAGTCAGTTAAGTGGATGAATGGATCAGTTACCATAGAACAAATGCAAATCGATGGAGTTGGTTCATGGAGTCAGATGGATCAGTAGAAAACTCTGATACAAGGGAACAAGGATAAGGGTCCATAGAGAAGCCATGCCAAAGTACAGCCAAGCCATGCAAAACCATGAATAAGCATGGAGAGCCTTAGTGACATGATTCTTGTTCACAGAGAGAACTGTGCCTGGTTGGAGTGTGTAGGTGGACTGAGAATTCATTCTCAATATGGAGAAATTGTCAAAGTTCTCATTCTCATGGTTAATGCAGTGGGAATGACCAAGTTAAATGCAAAAACAAAATGAAGGGCCATGCCAAGGTACACTCGCACAATTTTAATACATGACAAAGTGACAGCATCAATAGGGGGGCAACAGAGGAACAAAACCCAAGAGCTCATATGATCAAAGTGGGGGGAAGCAACATAGTCTCCATAGATTTAAGTGGAAAATATTGGAGTGTGTGAACTACTGTGTAGGTTGAGTAAGATCCTGTTCTACAGAGAGAAATTGGGAGTGTCTGTGTAGAGGTAAGAGACCCTAAGAGCTATATGTTTTTGTGTAAGGCCAACAATTTCTTGTGTGTTCTGTGAGAGAGGCTGAAGGTGCCTTTGTTGCAAGAAAGGATGAAAGTTTCTGTGCAGAGAAAGGAGGTCGAAAGTTCCTGTGTGTATTTTGGAGAGCAAGAGGCCGAGAGCTTAGTGCATTCTGATGAAGAGTAGAGAACGAAGAGTTGTGTGGATGGTGATGAGTGATTGATCTCTAGAAGATCAGTGGGCTACTGCAGAGTGTGCAGAGTGAGAATAGGGAACAAATTTGTTATCAAATTGAGTGGTTTCCAAAATATAGATAGAATTCAATTCCTATTTGAGTGTGGGTTGGTGCTTGCATATAGGAAGTTGGTGCTTCCATATCTAGTGGGTTCTTGAGAAGGCTTGGGGGTTGGTGCCTCCTACAAGTTGTCTTGGAAAAATCCAAGGAGCTGCAAGTTGGTGCTCACAAAAAATCCGTGAGATTGGTGCCTCACAAGGTGCTTTTGGTAAGTTGGACATGTGTTTGCAAAAAGAGAAAGTTGGTGCTAGTAAACAATCAAAGGAAGTCGATGCTTCCTATGAGTGGGCGCTCACAAAACATATTGATGTAATAGAGTAGGTTCTCTTATTTACTTCAATAACAACAACAAGCTTTAGTGGTTTTTTCTTGAAAGGGTTTCCATGTAAAAAAGCTTGTGTCTCATGTGTATGATACTCATGGTGTGCATTATTGTACGTTGATTTGATGTTGCTGCCATATTACATATTATTGCTAATTATATGGATGGGTACCAATATTGAATAAGAAAAGTAAAAAGGCATAAAAGTTTAAAATTAGCCTTAATACTGATTCACCACCCCCCCTAGTATTATCATTGTTTCCAACAATTGGTT